>CM069232.1:20166232-20386159 GCA_035582765.1 Acer negundo | reverse complement strand
GCACCCAAAGAGCTTACACCTGCAGGCTATCGACGGTGACATAGTTCCTACTTACAGCGCACCCCTACAGGCTATACAGGAGGACATAGTCCGTCAACACATCGCACCTCTGGAGGCAATACACGGGGACAGAGTTCCTCCTTACAGCTCAGCCATCCAGTGGATCACATTGAGCTGGACCGGATTACCCCACCCCTTCAACGTCGGGATCGGGTTCGCAGGGCAGGTTGGCAGCAGCGGACCCCATACACTGACCCCTGTCGGCCGAAGAGGCCAAGGATTAGGCCACAACCAGCACATGTATGGGCACCCCACGCATTGATAGATCTTGACCACCTTGCGGCGTACCAAGCCTATAAGAGGAACTCGACCGGGGAATTGTAAGTATAATCGCAAATATTACAAATTTTTTTTGTATTTTGAAACTCCTAAGTAAAACTACTTTCTTATCTAACTTCTTCAACAATTATGCAGGCGTGATGTGGATCTACTCGAGCCAGTTGGTGTCCCTTGGTTCCATCGGTTTCAAACCAACATCATGGAGTTGGAGGATACGGTATGGTCCTTACCTGAACATTGTGTATAAGATGTTTATGAAATAGTAGAATGCCAACAATACAAAATGTTGAAACTGTCAGCATATGGACGCGTACTTGCATATTCTGCGGAAGCATCAGAGATCATACTCCACTGTCTACGATCCGAGGATCAACATATTGGATTCACAGTTCTATGTAAGTGTTTAAGTTGTACGGTTTTCGAACCTCTATTTATGTGGTTCGTACATCTTTTAGCTAACGTTTTATAAATTTTCTTTGTATAGTCATGGTTATTGAATGACTGGGAGAGATTGATGGGAAGTGGGGCCAACAAACCCCGCTGCAGTTGGTCTTTGTTCAAACATCAGTGATCCGCTGATGACCTGATGGTGGTACGTGGATTGATCCCGGTAAGAACGAAACCATGGAACGAAGTTGACGTGGTCAGTGTTTAATTTACATTGTTTGAATTAGAATTTAAAATAAATTTCACACTGATAACACTTTGTTGAAACACATGCAAGTTTTGATTCCTTGCAACCTTGGACGTACGCATTGGGCACTAGCCAGTGTCGACCTCACAACAAGGAGTATCTACCTGATGGACCCGTTCAGACAGGAGGTACCATTTCGCCATAGGAAAAAGCAGCTCGCCTGCTTACGATATTTTTTACCATCAATGCTGCATGCGGTGGACTTTCACGGTCGCAGACGGAGGGGCGATATGACATACACATTGCAGAATTGGGCCTTTCCACTCAATATTGTGTCTAGAGACCGTGTGCCCCAACAGGAAAGAGCGTATGACTGTTTTAAGATCTTATTCTATCCCAATTGGTTTTAATAACATTCAATTCTAACGGTTGTTTATGTGGTGAATTGCAGTGGTAACTATGGTGCCCATACTTTGAGATTGATAGAGCACCTGGCAGCGAACAGAGATACATTCGACTGGTCAGAAAACGAAATGGGCACCATCCGAGAGAAGATGGTTGTGGAGGTTTTTTGTAACTCGAAGGATTGGTCTTCCAATTAGTGATTTAGTTGATGTACATAACATTTGAGTAATGAAATGAAATGAAATGATTTTAAAAAAAAATTTAGTTGTTTGCAATTAACACTTGAACACACATTTGATATATTGAAATCCATAAACAATACAATAAATTGTAGACACTATAACAAAGGATCTAGTATGGCATTAAATGAACAACCAATAAATATATCATAATAGTTCAATATAAAAAGCATAATAACCAACGATCTCATAACACAACTGTATCGAGCATTGCTCCTAACGTCTGAACGATGTTGGAAGACATCAAGTTGGAGACATCAAGTTAGAGACATGTTCCTCAAGGTGCTTCCTAGTATCTTGTCGTCCCACATTAGCAATCACAAGCTTTTTTAGTGGCAATTCAGGGGCCTCTTGTATTGCCTTGTTATGTTTGATCGCATTCCTCAATGGCTCCATTCATTCCACGGTATAGTCTTTTTCAGGGCACGTTTGTTTGTTGTGTCCAATTGAATGACAGATGCCGCACTTGCGACGGTATTCATCGGGAACACTTATGCTGGGACCTTCATTAACCATCGGCGGCTTGGAGCACCGCTTGCTATTATGTCCTGATTGTCCACATCTCTACACGACTATGTGGTTGTCCTCTCCGAAGACAAGACATGTCGACCCTCCATCGGGCGACCTGATTGTCTCTTCGACTTTGGATTTAAAACCACTCGAGATGCGATGTCGGATGGAACTACCCATGAAGAAAGATGGCCAACAGGCATAATAGGAATCGAGTATGCATCAATTAGTGTCTCTCTCTTGTAGTAGTGCGCACACAGAGATGTGAAATCCAAGTTTCGCTCCCTACAACAATGAAAACAATGAGATTCACGTTTGTGGGTAATATAAATAGTTAACTGTAACATCTCATGTACCTTGCCACTGCGAGTGCATGAGAACATGGGAAATGGTCTATTTGGAATTTGTTGCGTGTGCAAGTCTTCAAGTGTAAGTTAACCGTTCATTGGTCTCCCTTCAATTTGACGGAGAATATGTTCCAGTCAACCGGATTTATGATCATATAATTACACTTCTCGACACGTTTTAGGATCATAAAATGTGCTACGTCGGTCAATTGATGACGCATGGACCGTGCAGCTGCATGACGATCGTGAAACCACTTTTGTAGCATATTCCTAATGAACTCTGCCAGTGTCATAATTGGCAGTTTCCGTGCGAATTTTAGGCATGAGTTTATGCACTCTGTAACATTTGTGGTCATCAGCATGTACCTTCTTTGGGGACAGTGTACGCGAGACCACTTGTGTGGACCAGCAACAATGGCATAATCGAATGCACCCTTGTGCAGCCTACGTAACTACTCCATGTGCCTGTTATAATTGAATTCACTGTACGTCCTAGCTGCTGAATCCATTATGTCGGCAACATCCTTTCTGTGGAATCGCTTCTTCATATTTTCACCAAAATGCCAACAACATATAGTATGGGTTGCATAAGGGAACACTTTAGAAATCCCCACTTCAATGCTTACATGGCGATCGGAAATAAAAACCAGATCATCTATATGACCAAGGGCACCCCTTAAGCATTCCAAAAACCACTCCCATTAAAGGTTTTTTTCTGAGTCACCGTACCCAAAAGCAATTGGATACACCTGTTCATTTCCATCTTGTGCAGTTGCAACAAACATTGTACCCTCGAATCTTCCCTTCAAATGGGTACCATCAACTGCAATCACAGGATACATACACCTCCGGAAACCTCTACTTGAGGACCCTAATGACATGAAAAAGTACAAGAATGTATTATCGTTTGCGCACTGTAAGTCGGTGATTGTGCCAGGATTTTACTGTTCTAGAACATACGTAAAAGATGGTAACAGTTTGAAACTTTCTTCATGCATTCCATAGGTCAATGACAATGCATATTGCAAGGCATCATGTGCCTTACTGTACATGACTTGGATGCCATACATTGTTTTTATATCGGCGATTATGTCCTTCGGACGCATGAGACGACCATCATGTTGTTGAAGTCTAGATGCAATGACTTCTCCAATTATGACTGCACTAGCTTATCGATAGCGACGGTGAACCTCCTCCAAAGGAAAACTGTGTTGGTTGACAAAACTTCTGACTTGAAAGTAAGTCCTTTCATTTCTCCCCACCGCTCTTAATTTCCATGTACAGTCGTCAATGATGCAAACTAGATGTAACGTTGTCTTATTAGACCTTTTCACCTTCCATTCAAAGTTCTCCCGCATTGAAAAAAGGTCAACTAGCCTCTTCAAATCCTTTTTACTCGGGAAAAATTGACCTTTATAAATCATGCTTGTAGGTTCTTGCGTTGCCAAAGTGCTGCTTCTACCAATACCAAACGAGTATGAATCTGCTCTGGGAATAACCCACATTATCATATTATCAAAATCAGATACAGTTATATTATGTCGGACCTCGGAAGTCCTATGCATATTTGGTGCAGTGCAACTAACTCCTTGTACATGTCTTCTTTGTGTTTGAATTTGTGTAGGCTCTTCATCCACATTTTCTAGATCATCTACTTGTTCATTATTTGCCTTATTATCCACTTCATGGTTCGGGTAATTGTTCATCTCATTGTACTGCTCAATTCGACAACCAAACACATCGCCAAATTGAGGTTCAACTACTTGGTCAACCACTACCGGTGGGACACCATACATGTTTTCCCCACTTTCGGCGAAACTCCTTTGGGAATACACTTGGTTGCTACCGTTAAAGGATCCAAATTGTTGGATATTTTCAGGAGGAGGAATATCATTCCCTATCACATCTCCAGCTGTCCTCTG
This sequence comes from Acer negundo, assembly GCA_035582765.1. Classification (NCBI taxonomy): domain Eukaryota; kingdom Viridiplantae; phylum Streptophyta; class Magnoliopsida; order Sapindales; family Sapindaceae; genus Acer; species Acer negundo. The sequence continues at coordinate 20,381,763 of CM069232.1, read as the reverse complement.
AGTTAAACTTACACATACTTGAGGGATCACCCGATCTTTTCCTAGCATAAACTGAACATCATCGTTATTTCTTATAAATGTACGACATGTACTGCCAGGAACGATTGATATTGATGTCAGATCAACATTGAATTTGTTTACATCATACTTCACAATGGTATGCACGATCGCTACTAATTCTTCGTAAGTCATATTCTTTGACACATACATTCACTGGTTATCGGATCCAACAAACCTTTGACTTCCGACGGGTAGTTGCTCTCATCGACCGTTGTAAGATATTACTATTCTAACCCAATTCATGATGATGTTAAATTAATCAAAACTATTAATAAAAACTCAAGAGTACAAAATATTTTCACAAATTACATTTACAAAGACTCGGGTGAGAATATTTAAAAGGCTCGGAGAACACTAGAAAAGCCTCAAAGAATACATGAAAGTCTCGAAGAAGACATTTTTGGTCTCGAAAAAGACTTTAAAAGGCTCGATTAGTAATTCAATGAAAAGTTTCGGAGAATACCTAAAAAGGCTCGATTAGTGATTCTTTGAAAAGTCTCGGAGAAGACATGAAAAGGCTCGGAGAAGCCATGAAAAGGCTCGGAGAAGCCTTGAAAATGCTCAATTAGTGATTTTTGAAAAGTCTCGGAGAAGACATGAAAATGCTTGGAGAAGACTTGAAAACACTCGGAGAAGACTTGAAAAGGCTCGATTAGTGATTTTTGAAAAGTCTCGGAGAAGACATGAAAAGGCTCAGAGAAGTCTCGGAGAAGACATGAAAAGGCTCGGAAAAGACTTGAAAACACTCGGAGAAGACTTGAAAAGGCTCGATTGGTGATTTTTGAAAAGTCTCGGAGAAGACATGAAAAGGCTCAGAGAAGACTTGAAAAGGCTCGATTAGTGATTTTTGAAAAATCTCGGATAAGACATGAAAAAGCTCGGAGAAGACATGGAAAAGCTCGGAGAAGACTTCAAAAGGCTCGATTAATGATTTTTGAAAAGTCTCGGAGATGATATGTAAAGGCTCGGAGAAGACATGAAAATGCTCGGAGATCATTTTAAAAAGCTAGGATACTACTTTAAAAAGCTCGGAAAAAGGTGATCAAGTCTCAGAGATCCACAATTGTCACAATGAAAATGTGAACAAATGAAAAGAAGTATTTGCAAGAAATATTACCTTGTTGTAATGAAGCACGTCCAGTTGTTTGGATCTTGAACTTCTATTTGTATTGAGAGAGAGAGAGAGAGAGAGAGAGAGAGAGAGAGAGAGAGACTAACCCGGTTATCGTTTTTGTTGGAAGTGTGGAGAGAGAAAAGTACAAACAGAATAATATAAATGATTATCTAAGGGCAATTTTGGTAGTTTACCATAATAGGTGCCTTTTAAACTTAAGTTATTAAACCGGTCATAGAGTCACCAAATGAGTTGGAAAATATGACACTTTCCACCATTTCCACTTTTACAAGCATCACAAAACAAGAGTTTTGGGTCATTGTATATTAAAAGGAGGGCAAGAAGCCTAGAAAAAGAACCTAGCGGAAAGGAACTAGCTTAGCAGCAGCTAGAACTTTAAAATCAGCATCCAAAGCAACCTAAAATCTGAGGGGGAGGATCATCAAAGAATGTGATTCCCAACTCAAAAGAGTGTCCCAGATTAGCCAAGCCATCAACAACTCTATTGCCATCCCTGAAGACATGTTGAATACTGCAACTCCAGTTATTATCCATCAAGGCTTTACAGGAATGGATGATGCTGAATAAAGGGTGAATTCTAGGAGTGTTTTTTATTTAACAAAAACAAAAAAGTCATTGTATTTCAAATGTAAACTATTTAGCACTTTTCTCAATATCAATAGAGCTGGATGGCTAAGCTTCAAGTGCCACACATTCTCATTCAAGTGGGCTTTATTACAAGAATTTTCAGCTTTGAAAGCAAATTTACGTGATGAGCTGAAAGTGTTATTTTTTGAAAGTGAAAAGCATTACAACACTTATTTTTTAACTCCTTCGATTGAGTATTGCAATTCAAATCTAGCTTGTAGAGACCATTCTCAAGCTTGCCTTGAAGAAGAACTTCCTTGGTAGTTTTGTCCTTTTTAACACACGAATTACAATTAAATTCAGCATAAGCATTGTTATCATGAGTAAATTTTGATATTCTTGGCAAATTTTTTGCAATAGAAGGCACACAAAGCGTATGTTCTAATTTCAATAATCTTGCAGCTGTTTTAAGAGAAGAAATATGAGTGTTACCAATGTGAGAAATTTGGAGCTGCTGGCCAATACCTACAGCGAGCTTGCAGCTCCTTGGTAGTCCAAATATGAAGAGAAATTCGATAAGTCTGATGTAACATGATTGGGGTTCCACTATCGGCATACCAAGCTGGATCACACACCGTTTCGGGAGCTGCATAGTAGGCGGTGGATTGATGGAAGTTAGCTTGGTGTGGGTTGTTTGTTAAGACTAGTGAATTGCTGCTGATTAGAGGCTGAGAATTCGAATTCTGAAACTGATTTGGAACATGAACATAACCTTCTCCATTCTGATTATGATTGCTCTGAAAATTCTTGTCAAACCAATGGTAACTATTCATGGCAATATAACCGGTTTTCCCACAAACTTGACACAGTGCACTGGCCTATTGTTATTATTCCATCTACCTCGTCCCCTATTTCTTCCTCTGTTACCAGCTTGTCCATTGACATTAAAGTTGCCTCTTTGATTTCTTTTATCATTTTGAGTATATCCAGACACAAAATTAGCACTTGCATTAGACATATCAAGCTGATCACAAGCACTTAGTTGAGCTATCCTTTGCTCATAGTTTAGAAGTAAATATTGCGCTTCTTGAAACAATGTTGAGTTTCTTTGTGTAGTAATGACAGTGACAACAGAATCATATTCATGACCTACACCGTTTAGAATACTCAAAATGAGATCATTATCACTCACAACTTGACCAGCTACCTTTAGGCTATCACCAATTGTTTTAACTTTGAGAACAAAATCAGTAATTTTACTAGATCCTTTCTTAGCATTTTGTAATTGATGTTTGAGCTGAAGAACTTTGGCTAAAGATTGTTGCGTAAATAACAGTTCAAGAGTGTGCCAAACATCTAAGAAGTTAAGAACTCATGCAATTTGTAACTTGTCCTATGACACTCTGACTAATTGACGAAGATAGCCAACTCAGTAGTAGTTGATCAGATCTTTGCTAAGCAACATAATCTTTGTTCATGATTTCATCACCAGAAGTTTGTACTTCGAATAATAACAAATCTATACATATATCTCAATTACTCACGTAGCAATTTGATATAAATAATGTGGCAAGTGAGATAAATTAGGAATAAAAGTTCCGTTCAAGTTAAGATGTTTAATAATATTGTAGGAATTAAATCCATCCTGAATAAATCTTGTAGAAAATGAATCATTCTTTCTATTGTCAGTTCGAGTTCCTTGTATGTGAACCACTAGATTTAAAAGATGCTTTGACAAGTGTATGCATCAAAGTCAAAGTATTTAATGACCTACATGTAAGGAACTAATATATCTTATATCAGTTCGAATTGACAAAAGAAAAACCGAAAAGAAATATACTTCCTGATGGATTTCTTTAACGAAATAGTTTATACATTAACAAAAATATCACTTCAATATTTGTTGTGTTAAAAATGAAAGCTATCTAGATTCTAGAGAGATGAGTGAATCAAAATAAGATACGTGGGTGTACAACCAAAGGAATTATGTAACCTTTGAAGAGAAATTCATCCATTTGAATTTCATTCCAAGTAGACCCAACGTCGGTTCGGTTCGAACTATGTAACCGAACCGTAAAAACCGGAACAGGAATCGGAGGAGGGCAGTTCCGGTTTCGGTTCCATTTTTCACTGAACCACTCGGTTCGAACCGACTGTTCTTGTTTTTTTTTTTATATAATTTTTTTTTAATTTTGGGCTGACCATTGGAGGTTTAATTGTCGGCTAACACTAACGGCATGCTAACATCAGCAGAACGTTCATTTTTCTTTTTCTTTTTCTTACACAGAACGTTCATTTTTCTTTTTCTTTTTCTTACAACCCACCGCTCGCCCGCCACCACCCCCCCCCCCCCAATTTCCCCAATTTCCTCCCAATTCTCTAATTCTAATTTTTCTCTCAATTAGGGCTGGCCAATGGGGAAATGGGGATGGATATAGGTCCCCCATCCCCATTTTCCAAACCCTCCCCCCATTTCCCCGTTTTCCCTATTTTCCCTCGTTTTCCTATTCCCCCATTTTCCCTGTATAACAGTATAAGTAAAAATTACATATTAAAAAAAAAAAACACAGCACAATCAATGTACACTGTGAATATATATATATATATATATATATATAGTGACAAAGCATCTAGCAAGAAAGAATGCAAGATATATTTGTTCAAATACCGATGATAATATTGATAAACAAATAAAACATCCAATTGGCCAAAAATCTGTACCAAAAATCTCTATAAAATCTCTAAAAAAATCAGTAAGAAATATGTACAAAAGCTCTACCAAAATTCAGTGTACACTGTGAATATATATATATAGTGACAAACAAATCTGTGAAAGCTCTACTAGAAATTTAAAAAAAAAAAAAAAAACTATGATAAAGATCAAAGAAACATACACAAATCATTGGTCGACGATTGAGAGAGGTCGGCAATACACGATTCAGAGAGGTCGACCGGCGTTGATTCAGAGAGGTCGGTGAGGGCGACTCGGCGTTGAGCCTTTGATTCAGATTTCAGAGAGGTGAGAGACTGAGAGAGAGCGTTGAGCCGTGGACTAGTGAGAGAGAATGTTTTTGAAAATATGATTTAAGGTTAGGTTTTAAGTTATAAAGATGTATTTATAGTTAGTAAAATAGGAATAATAAAAATATTGAAAATATAAAAAATATATATATAAATATATTATATATAATATTTGGGGGAAATGGGGAAATGTGATGGGGGTAGCTTCCCCCATCCCCATCCCCATTCACATATTTTTTTAGGGAAAATGGGGAAATGGGGATAGGTCCCCCCATCCCCATCTCCATTTCAATTTGAGGATAAAATCCATCTCCATCCCCTCCCACCCCCCCCTACTCTCAATTCTCCAACTCTCCAAGTTTCCAATTCCTTCTCAATTACTAAGTTATTAATATTGATTTTTTTACAATTGTTTTATTTCCAATTTATTTAATTTACAATTAATTTTATTTCCAATTTATTTAATTTGCAATTAGTCAATTACTAAGTTTCCAATTTCATTTATTTGTAACTTATTTTATTTGCAATTACTGCCTACTAAGTTTCCAATTCTCTCTCAAATTTATTTCTAACCATTTATTTCTATCAATTTTTGAACATTTTTTGTTCAAGGAATTGTACAATTCAATTTTTGAAATGGCAAGTGGAAGTGGAAGGGGTGACGGTCCTAAACGTTTCATTTCGATAAAAGGAAAGGGTCGTATGATTGATAATCTCGGTTATGACGACACCGCTTATCACGAGTATTTGCAACGTCGGGCCTATGCTAAAGACTTAGGCCTAAACTTTCCTACTCGATCCCAATGACCACCCCCCCACCCCCCCCCCCCCCCCCCAACCAAATTTGACAAACCACTCATAAAATATGCCAGACCCCCCTCCAAATTTTGAATTTAATCCACCAGAACCAGAAGAGCAAGAAGATGTGTTAAATAAGAATAGAAAATTTGATCTCTTCATAAAACATATGAAGAGAGTTAGGCAAGCAGATAGAAGCATTGAAGTGGTTTGCAATTACTGCAAAAAAAAAAGTATATAAAGTGGCACAAATCTGTAGGATATGACACTTATCGAAAGGATATAACCAGCAAACATCCAGAAGTAGAGGCCAGATCGAGATCACAAACACAAATTCTCAAGTACACTACCCCTAACCAACAATTATGTCATTATAGTGATGAGCTAGAATGGTAACAGTAGAACACTTACTATTTAGTTTTGGTGAAAATGTTAGTTTTATTAATTATTGTCGACAAGCATTAAATCTTAATGCATGTCATGTTCCTGGAGCCATGCTCATAGAAACATTTGAAAAGATTTATGATAAAGAAAAAGAAAGAGAAATATTTTGAAAAATATAACGGTCGTGTTTCCGTATGTGCCAACATATGTAGTAATCATTGGCAAGCGCATTCATACTTGGGTGTTACTTGCCATTATGTGGATAATGCATGGAATATCCAGAAGAAAAAAAAAAATTCTTGCATTTAGAGTTTTTGATGAATCACATAGTGCTCATAATATTTTTAGAAAGCTTAGAATTATTTTTGTAGAGTAAAAAATTAAAAACAAAATTTTTACAATTGGTTTTAATACTGCTTCTAGCAATACCGATGCTATTCCTACTTTACTTGATTTATACAAACTTTATCTTGGTGGTAAATTTATGTGTTCAAAAAGGATTAAACACTCTTAAACACTTTATTCAACCTATTAACAATGCTCTAATTTTTATTTTTTTTTTATTTTTTATTTTTTGTGTGGAGACATCCTTCTACAATGAAAGTATGGACAACATATTGTAAAGAAAATGGTAAGCATGTCGTTAGATTTCCTCGTGATGTTCCAACACGTTGGAATTCTACTTATAAATTGCTTGCTAGAAGTTATGATTATATGGAATTATTAGTTTCTTTTATTCATTTTCATGTTAGTCACATTAATCTTTATCAAACTCTTTGGGATGCTTGTTAGAAAGTTTTTAATTTGTTAAAAGTCTTTCATAATGCTACTAACAATTTAGAGTTATGATAATGCATGGAATATCCCAAAAAAAAAAAAAAAGAATTCTTGCATTTAGAGTTTTTGATGAATCACACGGTGCTCATAATATTTTTAGAAAGCTTAGAATTATTTTTGTAGGGTATAAAATTGAAAACAAAATTTTTACAATTGGTTTTGATAATGCTTCTAGCAATACCACTGCTATTCCTTTTTTAATTGATTTATATAAACATTATCTTTGTGGTAAATTTTTTCATTAAAGGTGTACATGTCATGTTTTAAATTTATATGTTCTAAAAGGATTAAGCACTCTTGAACACTTTATTTTTCCTATTAAAAATGCCCTGATTTTTTTGTGGAGACATCCTTCTACAATAAAAGCATGAACAAGATATTGTAAACTAAATGGTAGGCACGTCGTTAGATTTCATCGTGATGTTTCAACACGTTGGAATCCTACTTATAAATTACTTACTAAAAGTTATGATTATAGGGATTTATTAGTTTCTTTTATTCAATTTCATGTTAGTCGCATTAATCTTTATCAAACTCATTGGGATGCTTGTTACAAAGTTTTTAATTTGTTAAAAGTCTTTCATAATACTACTAACAATTTATCTGATGTTTATTATCATATAACTCATTTATTTATTATTGAGAGGTTTAATATTGCAGTTGCCTTTAATCAATGTGAATCTGACCTAGAATTACTGGAGCCCATTTACGCTATGAAGGAAAAATGGTTAGATTATTATAAGGAGTTTCCAAATATTTATTTGATTGCCATGTGTTTTGATCTACGTTCTAGATTAGAAAGTTTATCTGATTATCTAACTGCTTATTATGAACAAGGTTTAAAAATAGAATATGATATTGATGCATGTTGTGATAGAGTTAAGAAATTATTGTATAAGTTATATGATGAATATGTTAGAGTTTATAGACCATCACTGAACTTAGATGTTACACAAACACAAACACAAAATGTATCTCACTCCTCATTATCCCCTGGCTCCGAATTTATGAGTTTAGCGTATAATCTGTTATCCAAAAAAATCAAAAAATTATGAGGTTCTTCATCAAGCTCCTCCAACACGTATTTCGAGCTTGAATCTTATTTAAATACATCTTTTGAGTTTCTAGAAGAAACAGAAGATAACAAATTTGAGATCCTATAATGATGGAAAGAGTATGAAAAGTACTTTCCAATCATAGCTATGATAATCAAAAATATTTTCTCAACACTAGTTTCTACGGTGGCAGTGGAATAAGAGTTCAGCGCCGGGGGGAATATTCTGAACCCAAAATATTCGTGCTTGAGTCTGAAATCACTACAGATGCAAGTTTGTGTAGATGACTAGACTAAGGCGCAATATCGACAACAAGAAATCGAGCAGGAGGAACCGTACAATTTCTTTAAAGATTACGAACCTGAAAGTGGAGCAGTGGAGCAGCGGAATAACGGATGCGGATCATGACAACAATTAGTCCACGTTATCACCAAACCTGCAATAAAAGGTAAAAGAACTACGTGGCTTTTGATTCCTCTAAACCCTAAAAGGATACGTAGACAACTTAATTGTGGTAACAATACAATTAAGTGCAAGTCTAATAACTTTACATTTTTTTTAAGTTTTATTTTAATTTGATTTTGTCATTTATTTATTTTATGTTATTTTCAGGTGACCCAAATAGCCAAATACCCAATGAAATGTAATTTGTAATTCACTAATTTGTCATTTAGTTTAGTTTATTTTATTTTAATTTAATTTTGTAATTTATCATTTATTTATTTTATTTTATTTTCGGGTGACCCAACCAATGAATTTTATTTTATTTTATTTTATTTTGTAATTTGTCATTTTTTTATTTTATTTTATTTACAAATTTACATGTTTAATTTTTTTTATTAAATAAGAAAAAAATAATAAAAAAAGATTCAGAACCGGAACCAGAACCGCCAGTTCCCCTAGCGCCGGAACCGAAACCGCTGGTTTCAAACTGGAACTGGAACAGAACCGGAACTGGCGTCAGGTCTAGTTCAAAGTCAAGTCAAGTAAAAAATATATTATATATAAAGAATTACATTCAATGTGATTGTTTAAGTTTGATAAACTAGATGATGTTTAGCATATATATATATAAGAGTGGATCTGGATTCTGGACTGCTATAATATTTGTTGATGTAGCCTAATCCACTAGATAGGTCACGAATTCATGGAAACACATTGAGAGGGTCCAGCCCATAATATTGTGTTGATATTTCATTGTGTTTATATTATTAATTGATAATATAATCCTTCATTTGCATCAAAAAAAATAAGAAAAAAAAATAGAATATTTTGCTCAACACACATCACACATCACACATCACACATCACACAAGCAACTTCCAAACAATATTTATACAGGTTCAATCAGGACAGACAGTATTTTGCTCTTAAGATCCTCTTGAATGCCGAAGCCATCTCCATCTTGATAAAAGCAATAAGCTACTCGTGGATAGTTTGCTAGGACATTCACAAATGGTTTCAGCGAAGCTGCAGATGGAGCACGAACTAGTCCATTAACTTTTGTCAAAGTTTTACTTATCAAGTCTGTAATGTGATTTCGAGCCATCTCCTTTGAGACGTTCGCTTCTCTCATGAAACACTGGATCGCTGATGGAGCGTCACCCCTTTCAACTTCCGCCTGCAGTTAGATACATGTACATATATTGTTATTGTAAACTTATATTTACCATTGATAAACTAATCATATGTAATAGTTTATTGAATATAATTACGAATATTATAGTTACCTCAGAAGTGGATAAATCATTCCATAGTCGAACTATTGTGCTTGGATCATACATGATTTGTTGATTTTTTTCCAAAAAATGTTCCATCTCATATGAAACCTCATTCATTATAGAAAAAAATGAATGGATTCCAAGAACCAAGCCGCCTGATGAGATCCATCCAATACTCAGATACTCTTGTAGGGATGGGATATATCCCTCGTTGAACCACTTTGCTTCCATGAGTAATGATTTTGTGTGATCTGCCCACTATATATATATATATATATATAGACGAAAAATATCTAATTAACTCTTAGAGATTCAGGCAATGTTTTATATTTAACCTTGAAAAACAACATGATAAACAAATAAACTTATATATGTACATACCACTTTCTTCAAGTAAGGTAACACTTTGTTCCAACCCTTTTCATGTTGAATTTCATCAGCCATTTCATTGATAGTATCGTGTAATGCTTGAAAAAATATCTTCATATATTCTGGTAAATGTTGAATTTCCTTGGAATCCCACCTAAATTGGAAAAAAAAAAAAAAAGGATTATCAAGATTTCTATAGTTAAAATATGAAAATATATATTTCCAATTTCAAGGTTGTATTATGATAATAAATCAAGTACAACTAACCTATCAACTCTCTCAAAAAAAAAAAAAAAAAAAAAAAAAAAAAAAAAAAAACTAACCTATCAACAGCATTTGTGAAGTGTTGTAGTTCTTCCAAGGAGCCATAAACATCATAAATATCATCAATTACAATAACCAAAGCAAGGGCTTTAGCAAACCATTTTCTATAGCTGCTTTGTTTAGGATCAGAAACAAGTCCCAGTCCAGTCATGAAACTTTCAATCACTCGGTCCCTAGCAAAGTTAAATTTCCCAACCAGGCCCAGATTCTTCCACCACCTAATTAATTTCACAGAAGCACGAAAATGTTACTTGAACCAAGTATCAGAAAATTTTCATGTAATTAATATATTGGCCGGAAAGACCATTGGTTCTGTTATTGATTACCTGGAGACCTCTTTGAGTTCATTTTGATGTATGGCTTGAACCATATTGAAGTTAAGTTTTGCCAACTCACATAAAATTGTAGTAGTGTTGATGTCAATGTTTTTCTCATACATTTTTAGATGCCATTTGACTTGGAACCAGTCCAGTCTCCAGTGCGTTGGAAGTTCCAAAATATGGGCCACTTTTTCAGCAAGTTCACCATCCAAAGTAGAATAGGCTCCCATCAGAATTCCATTTGAGAAACCTTTAGCTTCTTCCAAGATGTTTTCACCTTCTAAAGACAGATGTGAGGCCTCAAAAAGTTCAATCAATCCTTTGATATCTCTGCATTTACTTGTTGAGAATGAACCATTTCCATCCATGAACCCCCTGAATATATCTGAATTACACATTATATACAATTAAAACAAAACTATTATGTGATCAGATCGAAAAATAAAGAATGCAATTAAAAATGTGGAAATATTTAAATTTGATTGATATGATTAATTAAATTCCAACTATGTACCAATATCTTTTAAATGTGATCTAGAGTTATTAAACTAAGGTTTATATAATTAACAATTATCAAATGGGGGATCCTGACTTTGTATTCACTCTGTTAAATTACAGAGTACATTGAGATCCCAATTTTGTAATGTTACTGAGTCGAATCTCACACAAAAAAACATGCGGAATCCCACATCAGATCAGACCTTAAGGTTTATACATATATATTTAAAATAAATTTAAAACTAGCCAAAGGAGATAATGGGGCTTGTGTATATAGCGTTGTGACCTGTTAAATACAGACCTTGTGAAATTTCATGGCCATGCAGCCTGAGAAGCCTGAAGCATAATGCAGTAGCATAGAGGTCTTCTTCTAGGGTATAATTGTTGATCTTAATAGATGCTGCTATGGAGTCTAAAACTTCCATGATTTCCTTCTCAAAGAGAATTGAAAGTCCCAGTTTCAAGAGGATATCAATAAACTCTAGCTTAGCTAAAACCTCCATTGATTTACCAAACATCAGCTTCACTTCCTGTTTCAGCTTCTCAGCCTGCCGGTTCTTATCTTCCTCTTCCTGCTAAAAAACACGTCAGTACACTTTTATTCCAAGTTATATCACTTATCTATATTTGCATGAATACCAAAACCAAATATTAGATAAAAATAAAATGCCATATTTTTCATGAATTAGAGATCAAAATGCATATTTAGATGAGAATTAGTTAGAGAGAAACAAAAAATAAAGGATCAAAGAAAATATAGCTAGTTAGAAATAGAGATCATATCACACATCAAATATGGTAGTATTAAGGGACTGTATGAAGTCATATTTCCAAACGTTTGGCTTGTAATTGGCAGACCGCCTTTCTGTTATGGTATCGGAGCTGGCTTCAGACTTCATCCGGCAAAAACAAGCTATATATCTGGCTTCCAAGTGTTTTAAGCAAACTCTATTATATCAGAGAATTGCATTCATTACAACGTTTATATAGGAAAATTAATGGACACTGGTTTTTTGGGCAATAGTACGATATGATGGCAGCGTTGCACTACCGATGTTAGAGGTGTGATGCGTCAGAATTTGAATTTTGAGTTAGATTGCATAATTGACCGATACTAAATAGTAGGAAGTGGGTCCAAGTTGTAATATATGGACTTTGCACTTATTTATAATGCAACGTGACACATTTTATTGATAAATGGCCACATGCAATAGGAATTTTCATTAACTTCTCCTAGAATTAATTAATAGTTGGCATTCATTTATTAAAACTAATAAGAGTTTTTTTTTTTTTCTTTGATGATTGTTACAGACTTCTTTGAATAAAATTTGGGTTGTTTCAACTGTCATTAATCTAATTAAACATGCCAATATTTTTCTTATTTTCTCTTTCTTAGAAATTTAAAAAAAAAAAAAAAAAAAAAAGTTTAGCACATTTAGGTAAAAAAAAAAAAAAAAAAAACCTTTTTCTAAAATTATAAAATATATATATATATATATATATGTTTTGAAAAACTTCTTCAATAAGATCTTTTAAAGTAGACCTTCTACAAGTAGAGTTTTTAATGAGAAGTTGTTGGTCGTTTGATTGTTAATTAGAAAAAGCTTTTTTAAATAATAGGATTACCAAAATATTCCAAAACTATTTTAAATGATAGAGTTATATTAGACATTTTATTGTTATTAAAAAAACTCAAAAATATTTATTTGGAAAAGCCTAAAATTTAGTTTCTCCAAGTAGATGTAAACCATTTTTTTCAATCATCAAAAAGCTCTATTGAATGACAACCAAACAATACAAAAATTTTAAAAAAAGCTTTTTTTAATTAAAAAAACTCTTTTAACTAGTTGAGAAGCTCTTCTAAACGGACACTAAATTGTATTTAGTTGTTGGAAGATGAAAAAAATCACATAGGATTTGTAGCGGTAGGGAGGGGTGGACACTCAAACCATTAGATAGATCAACCCAACCAAATCAAACCAATTTAAGTAGATTATATTGAGTTGGTTTTATACATAAAATAAATTTATTGGATTGTTAAAAACCAACCAGATCGGTTTTAGTTGATTTGTGGTTTGTGATTCATCACACTGAATAACCCAATACAAATCATTACGTACTTTAATTAAGAGAGAAAAAAAAAATAAGTTTTTTATTTTGGTCAAAGGAAAAATAAAATCAAACCAACAAATGCCTATCCCTAATGGTAGGTGTCCCAACTCATATTTAAACTTATATATATATATATATATATATATTATTCACGTGGCAATTTAATTTAAATAATATACGGTAAGTAAAATAAATTAGGATTAAAAGTTCTGTTCAAGTTAAGATGTTTAACAATATTGTAGGAATTAAATCCATCTTGAATTAAATCTTGTAGAAAAGGAATATATTTCCTTGATGGATTTCTTTAATGAAACAGTTTATACATTAACAAAATATCACTTCAATATTTGATGTGTTAAAAATGAAAGGTATCCAGATTCTAGAGAGATCGGTGAATCAAAATAAGATACGTACGTGGGTGTACCAAAGGAAGTATGTGACATTTGAAAGAGAAATTCATCCATTTGAATTCCATTCCAAGTCAAGTCAAGTTAAAAAAATTGAAATATAAAGAATTCATGGAATCACATTGAGATGGTCCAGCCCATAAGGATAAGATTCTGTTGATATTTCATTGTTTTTTTTAATTTATTATTAATTAATAATATAATCCTTCATTTGCATAAAAAAATAAGGAAAAAAAAATTAGAATAATCAGTTTAGTGCAAAAACTAAACAGACGTACATATATAAGTTATACTATAGTAAGAATGAAATATATTTTAATATTTAATAATTTTTCGGAAAAATATATATTCAAAACCGTACCGATTTTGATTCTCAATTTCATTATCTCAAATAATACAAAAGTTGTATCATATTCTTATTAGTGACATAGTGTTTGAAAGTTGTAATAATCCAATTTCGTTATTACTAGTTGTAAATTGTAATTATATTTGCAAGAATACCGTGTTTGAAAGTTTCATTGAGGATACATATTTGAATACACATTATAATACATTAATTAAATCATTAAATCACTTTTTTTTTTTCTTTTTTTTTTCACACAACAACAACTGCCATGACCGGTGAGATGTGACTCTACTAGCGCAGTCCGGATCGATTTTCACAATGGGAAGAGAGCACCAACACCAAGGTGAGACAAGACCCACACTAAGGGAAAATCCTTCATATATACACACCGAGGTCAGGGTCGAACCTTGGTGGGCAGGGGCGAAGCCGGGGTGTTTTGGTAGGGTGGGCTAAACTAATTACATAATATTTTTTTTTAACGAACTTCGACAATACGAGAAAATTATATCGATTGAAAATTTTTAAGATACACTTAGATAAGAGAGTGCATAATGAATCATACCCTTCAAAATTCATCTTCTAAACAAAATACATAAATTGTTTTAGAAAATAACTATTAGATAAGGAAAAAATAAAATAATTCCAATATAATCACAAACTGTCTCAGTTTTAACAAATTTTGAAAGAATGTAGAATGATAGAACCGTAGAACCGAAACTTTTCTTACTTGTTGGAATGTGTTTAGCTTTTAAAAGTTTATTTTGTTTGTGTATGATACTCTAATATGTTTTACTTTTTTTTTGTTTAATTATATTAGTTTGATAAATAAATGTAAATAAAGGTTAAAATGTAAAACTCTAAGGGAAGTAAATGTTATATGTAAACTTTAATAAAATTTCAAAAAAGTCAGCCTCGGCTACAACCTGGACTAATTTACTAGTACCTCCGCTCCTGTGGGTCGTAGAGTCTTGAGAGAGATTCTAAGCCACCAAAGCAAATGGACTGTATTAAATCACATATTCACGTATAATATTCCCACCCAAGTTTTTCTCTCTTGAAGATTGAGGGAGCAAACAATGTTCCCAAATTTCTCTACAATTTTTTTTTTTTAATTGCATGCTAAGACTTGATTATTGGACCCAATTTTTTTTTTTTAAAAAATAAAATAATAATAATCCGGCTGAGAATCTTCTTTTGTAGGTCTTAAAGTTGTATGACAAAAATTAATATATCTAGTATATCCAATAAGAGATATTTCCTGTTGTAACCAGACAAATTTAAGAAATCTATTGAATACGATAGAGATTAAATTAATCATTTTATACCAATTAAACACACCCAGCTTCGAAACAACCCCTCATCAATATCCAAAATTACTGGACATTTTACATGTAATTCTTGTTTTTATCGGCTGCAGCATGACAAAATTTGTGGCACAATGGATTTTTAATTATATATATAAGGTTTATTATTTTACTTGGCCTGCTTCATTGGTAAATCCCCATTACAAAAATAACATATGCACACTATATTCATGGAGATGGACTTTACACTTTAATTTTTTTTTTTTCTTTATTTGAGTTTTTATTTGAATACAAATTAAGTTTATTTTATCTTGATCGGGTTAATATTTAGATAGTTAGTGATTAACTTTCAGCAATCAAATTAATTAATGTTTCTAAAATGATAATTTTCTTTTTCATTAGTAACTTTCTCACTTGCGATGAATAGTAAGTTTTTGTCACGTAACATACTAGTCTATCTCTATATATGTTTTCTCCTAAGAAGTACAGATACTCCATTTGGTGGAGGTAATTCGTATTCAACTTGTATCCGGTTTAGATACTCTAGGATACGTATCTGATACGCCAAATAGCGTATCCATTGACTTTTTCATAAGTTTAAATGGAGGATACTTTAGGGATACTTTGAGGATACGTTTGGGACAATATTTTAATTATTTTAGTATCAAATAAGGTCGAATTATAATTTCAAATTTTGAGGGGTCAAAATGAAATTGTAAAAAAAAAATTGGTTTTGATTCCATTGACATGGAGAATACTGAGATACTTGAGATTGCAAACCTTTCTCTTGATGAACCAGAGTTAGAGACCGAATTATTTAGATCATTTAACAATGTGAATGATGATAATGAAGTTAATTAGGAATTTAAAATATGTTTTATGAATGTTTTTTTTTATGTATTATTTGGATTTTGTAATATATTATGACTTATGTGACGTATGTTTTATTTAGATTTTGTAATATGTTCGACTTATGTGACATGTTTTATTTGAATCTTGTAATATGTTACATTGTTATGACTTATGTAGTTATGTGATATGTTTTATTTGGATTCTGAATATGTTTTTATTTTGAATGAATTATCAAATATGTTTTCATAAATTATTATTATTTTTTAAATATAAATATATAGTATTTTAATTGATGTATCCTGCCGTATCCATATCCTAATTTTTGAAGATTTACCGTATCCCCGTATCGTGTCATATCCGTATCCGTTCTACATTGGTTTTCTCACACTTTTCGTGAAGGTTATTATTAGGTTGCTGATGATTTGGCTTGCAATTAATTAACCTATTGAGTTTTTTTTTATTTTTTATCAAGCTTATGCTAATTAAAATCTATTCTTACCTGCTTAATATTTATGAAGATTACCATGTTATCTTTTCTTGATTATTAATTAAAGTGTAAAATTGTTCGAACACATAAAAAACCAAGCGAAAATAAAAACAAACATGACATGACAAAACATGGATCCAATTCCAACCTCAAATGAACTATATATAAGGTGTGAACAACCTGGGCAACCAATTAGTGCAACTTTATAACCCTATCAACGAAAAATCTCCATTGAAAAAAGATTTCAATGGATTATTCTGCAGAAGATAATACTTCAATCAACTCACTCTCCTTTGCTGACCTTGTATGCACTACTCATCAAGATCATCATCAGCAGCAACAGCAGCAATCAAAGCAAGATCCTGATGAATTTGAGTTTATTAGTACTCCAGCTAAACCCAACTCATCATCAATTGCTCATGATCATCATTTGTACAAAAATAATTATAAGAATTCCTCATCAGCAGATGCTGATGATCAAAAGTTGAATAACATCGTCTCCAAGAATCATCATCAGTTGCAGTTACATGAATTCTTAAGACAACAAACTAAGCAGCAACAATCCTCATGTAACACACAGACACATACACAGTGCATCAAAGTCTCTGAAAAAGCAGGTCACAATAACAAGGTGGTGATCAAAAACCAAGCGAAGAAGAAGAAGAAGAAGAAGTCGTCATTTGGGACGAAATTATTTCAGCTTCTCTCACCATGCAGGGAATGCAAGGCCGCCAGCCAACCGTGAAACCACATACAAGGACAGACGATGTTTTCTAGTGATTCTTTTAATTAATTCTGTCAATTTGAGTTAGTTTTCCTAGTGAATTATCTTCAATATTCTACCTAAGCTATTGTATTGTAGGTATAGCATAATAATCGAATGAAATTTACAGATATAAGTTTTCTTTCTACAAGCTGATATGACTCTCATAATTATCGATTTTTATATATGTTAAACTTATCAGGGTTTTTTGAGACCGTCTTTAATTCAAGATCAAATTTTTTATTTTAGAGTTGGATGGAGAAACATGACTTTATTAGCGTGCAATTATGTATAAATAATTTATTTTAGTGAATTGAATACTTATTCAATAAAGCAATTTAGATTTTTAAGAAAATAGTTTATTCCATTCTCAAAAAAATAATAATATTATATATCTACTTTAATAGTATGAAATATTGTCATTTTCTGGTGCAAATGTTTTTGATTTTTTTTTTTTTAATTGGGTTTGATCATAAAACGAAGGTCTTAATCACAATCATGATAACTTAATTCATAACTCATAGATAATTAATCACACAATCATCCATGATTATATTCTAATAAACATACATATACCTAAACATATATGAATTTTTTATTAATCCGAATCATAACTTATACGAACTTTCAACAATTTTAGTAACATTCATTCAATCTGATCATATCTCATATTTAAATCGTCATCATTGGTATATTAAAATAAATAAAATAATAAACCGATTCCATTTATCAAGTAAAGAAGAGATTTATTTATTTATTTTATTTTATTTTCATTATTTTTAAATAGACAGTATTTTCACTCTAATTAATTTTCATTATTGTTGCGTTTGCAAACACTTCAATCAAACAAGTGCGAAATTATACGACGCCGTTTAACAATAGTGTTCAAACTGATATCGACTAAAATCGCAGTCCAGAGTGGGTTTTGATTTGACAAAAATCGAAGAAATGGAAACGACGGATCAGACCTCGCTCGAGAACCGACCCGGCGTCTTGGTTGTCGGATCCTCCAACGTCGGCAAACGCACCCTCATCTCCCGTAACTCTCTATCTCTCCATCGATCCAATCACCCTTTCACCTAATTTTTTTTGTTATTATTAATCCGATCTCTCTAATTAGGTTAAACATTATATTTGATTTCGCACCACTGTTCAATTTTGTCTTAATTGTATAGTCGAGTGATTGTTTTTTTGTTATCATTTTATGGTAATTGTAGGATTAATCTCTGTTGACTTTGAAGATGCATCTGATTCTTCATCTCAAATTGTTGCTCACGGGTATGCATGCTCAATTACTAGTAGATTATTCATTTGGGTATTTGAATTCAATTGTTTTAGGGTTCGTTTTAGTGTGATTTTTTGACTGGTAGGTGGACTATCAACACCAAGTATTATACGGCTGATGTTTCGCTATGGATGGCTCATCTACATGAGGGTTCTTCTGTTGGGACGCTCCCCGGTTTCGATAGTTTGGATGCATTGGTGATGGTTTTTGACCTCAATGATGTTAGCCTCTCACTACCCATTTATGCTTTTTTTTATAAGTTTTTCAATTGCAAATTGTTTGATATTCTTCGCGTATTCAATGTGTCTTGTTTTTGTGTCAATTTGATGCCTTTTGTAAAGTTTTTCAATTGCAAATTGTTTGATATTGTTAGCTTATTCAATGTGTCTTGTTTTTGTGTCAATTTGATGCCTTTTTTTAAGTTTTGCAATTGCAAATTGTTTGATATTGTTCGCTTATTCAATGTGTCTCGTTTTTGTTTCAATTTGATGTCTTTATTTAAGTTTTTCAACTGCAAATTGTTTGATATTGTTCACTTAATCAATGTGTCTTGTTTTTGTGTCAATTTGATGCCTTTTTTTAAGTTTTTCAATTGCAAATAGTTTGATATTGTTCGTGTATTCAATGTGTCTCGTTTTTGTGTCAATTTGAGCAGCTATCAACCCTAGTTGCACTTAAGGATTGGGTGTCTCGTATTGATATAAAAGAGTTTGAAATACTATTATGCATTGGGAACAAAGTTGATCTTCTTTCGGGTCACCCGGTTCATGCTGAATATAGAAGGCGACTGCTGAATCCTGCCAAGTCTTCTGTTGATTCTTGTTCAGATTTCAGTGAATATGGAATTTCTGAAACTGAAGGAAGTAGTTTGTTGGGGGATGATGAAGAGCCTTCTTGGGAGGTCAGGAGGTCGTGTTTGGAATGGTGCACTGAACATAACATCGAATACATTGAAGCTTGTGCTTCTAATGCTGAATTCGACAAATGTAAGGCTCTCCTTTGCCTTTAGTTGAATTTACTTTTAATTAGTAATAATTATGATTGATTAACTCTCCCATCTTATTCTGCTATCAGACAAGATACATTTACATTAATAAATAAATAAAAATGTTCATCACAGGTTTATCGGTCAATGGTGATTCTCAAGGAGTTGAACGTCTCTTTGATGCTCTCTCTGCTCATATGTGGCCTGGAATGATCCTAAAATCCGGTGATAAGATAACTGAGCCTTCACTACCTGAGAAAGAAGGTGTTTATAATCTACTTTCATTCCCATTTTAACTTCTCACTTGTTAATTATATTGCTTACTGATATCTCTCTCTCACTGTCCAGAGTTGTCTGAAGAAGAATCTGATTATGAATTTGAGTATGAAGTTCTATCTCCGGGCTCAGCTGAACCATGGGATGACTCGGATGAAGTTTGGGTTTCTGCAAATGGAATTGATGGAATCCCTGATACAGGTGGATCGTCAGCTAAGAATGTATCCATCACAGAACACAACCCAGCAAATGTAGTAACTGGATGTGATAATGCAGAGCTGCAACCGTCAACATCAAGAGACGCATTGGAGGACGAGATTGACAACAATGCGGTGCAACATGCAGAAGAACCTGATAAGGGTTTGGAATTGGATTTGGGTTCCCCATTTGACATTGAGGATTTGGAACAGTTGATGTCTGAGATAGGGAGCGTGCGTGACAACTTGAGGTTGATGCCCGATTTTCAAAGGAGGGAAATGGCAGCAAAGCTGGCCATGAAAGTGGCTGTTATGTTTGGAGGCAGCAGTGATGAAGAGAGCTTTGATTGATCTAACTGGATACTACTACATTGATCACGTACTTGCCTACTTGGAGATAGATCCGCTTGCATCTAGGATGGACTTATTGAAGTTTTTGGCTTTGGGAAGCTAACCAAAACAGGTATTAACTTATTCTCAATCAGTAGTTAAATACAGAGACATTAACGTTATATTAACAATCTTACGATGTCTTGGTGCGATTCATCGTTTGAATCGTGTTTAGCTGGAATAATAAGTTATTTTTGCTTCTTACTTTTCAGTTGTTCCATGAGATACTTGTATGATAAGCAAAAATGATACCATTGGATTTTCATGGACTCTCAAAGTCTCACCTGAACCATTAGGATCCTCTCATGAACTTTGAAGAACTTGTGATACATGTCTACAATCATTAATACACGGTTTAGATCTGTTTTCGTATTTTTGTTGTATTCCTGTTATTATTTTGAAACAGTTTATACCATTATGCGAGTCTATATATGGAAGTTGGAACTACTTTTCCCTCTTGTATTGTCTTTTTTTAATTTAGCAAGATAATGAAGATATCAAACATGATTAGATTAAAGAAATATGATTAATTTCATGTTTAACGTAGTTAATTCATTGAATACTGTAATAAAAACGCATGTTTCTGTTAGTTGAGAACACAAAACTCATGTAATGCCACGAAAACGCAAAATTTTGGTTCACAATTTTTTTAAAACCCCAACATTTGGACAATCCCACATCCATCTTACCAAATACTGTAATGTATTATTAGGGTTCTGTCTTTAGGGGCTGAACTCGATCTGTAAAGTCACGAGTAGGGCACCGATAATATCTTGATTTGGTTTGGGGACTATCTGTTCCCATGAAACAACTGCCGGAGAAGAGGCAGGTGAAAAAGTAATGGTGGATTCTTCAAAATGTAAAGGCAAGTGTCTAGTTATCATTATCAGGTGTTAACATTATCAAATTACGCGTATTGTTCCTGTTGGAAAAATGAACCTCTGGAAGTACGAATTCAGATACGGTAATTTGGTGTACTAATCACAGTTTTTTATTGCGATGTGGATAAAATATGTTTGACAAGCAAATTCAATATGCCCCAAATTACTAGAATCTACTTTTCAATCACTAAAGGAGCGTTTAAATCGGAAATCTAAATACGGGTAAGAGAACTTAATCTTGATTTGTGATTACAGTGTTTATTAAATTCTGTTCATAATAGATTTAGATTTATGCGGACTCTGCATACAAATCATAAATTAATGTAAAAAAATAATAATAATAATAAATAAATGAGCAGTTATTCCTCCTACCACTTAAGGAATTAAAGTTTTCTTTTCTGATTTTCATCCATGATTAATAAACATACCTTAAATGGGTACATTATTCAAAATTCAGTTCCCAATAATTTTCAATAACTAAATGGAAATTATTTGTAATTTCAATTAATTCTCTGCTTTGTAGCTAATCAATCCTCCCATCTCTCATCATAATCTTATGATATAGAAAACAAGTACTAGAAAAGTCTGCTGCTCCAAATTTCCAATAAACCAGACAGCATCTTAGATTTTTAATTTAAGCAGCGGTAAGGACATTGTCACTATTACTAACTATTTTGTGCCTAACGCTAATACAGTTATAGTAAGTAAACAACCTAATGATACATTGCAGTTAAATGCACACAAAAGCAGAGTCGAAACTATCAACAACAACAACAAAATTCATTCAGTATAAATAATGTCAACTATCAATTGGTCCACGATTATATTCTGATAAGCAAAATGAGATGAGTACCTCACATCCCAAATATCTTCACATACCGAGTCAAATGATGGAGAAGGCCACAAGCAAATATCATCCATGAACAAAGAAATTTGTGTTAGTAACTACTAAACCCCAAAGCTTAAGCTATTAGGAAATACTCTAATAATAGTATTTAAGCACACTAACATATCCCTTTATATGCAAAACCAATAGACTTACCATGTGGCTTAAGCCCGAACACAAACGTATAATAAATTCAAATATAATCACATGGGGGAATTCGAACACAAAGTCACAAACACTCCTAGTAAAACCTAACTCTAAACCATGTTAGTAACCGCTCAATTTAAAGCTTAAGTTATTAGAAAAATATCCAACAATAGTATTTAAGCACTCTTCAATCTAAAATCGAGAACTACAAATGCAAACACACTAGAAAAAATAAATAAACGAAGCAAGCATCAACATCAAATTTGAAATTCACATTATGGAAGTCTTCCCAAGAAACTTTAGCACGGTGCTTATGGAGACAATTGAGAAGAAACTAACATCCTACTAACAAAATCCTATGAAGTTCACTTCCGAGCTCATTATGATATTTCATGATGTATATGGATGAATAACACAACACTCATAAAAGGGTACAGACAATTTTCCTTGTTCATTTGAGATCACCAAGGAATCACGTCAAATGCAACTGAATGATTTGCAATAACTCTAAAAGCCTAATTAAAATCGAGCCTTTTAGGTGATTTTTCCCATGCCTAATGGATAGTATAGAGAAAGAAAATGTGAGAAAGAAAGAGTGGCTTTAACTTTGGTACTCTACTTACTCTCTCACTCTATATTTATAATAGTTAAGACCCAATAAGCCCAACCACATAACACTGCAAATTTAAACTAAACAATTATAAAGAACTCTAACACTCCCCTCAAGCTAGAGCAAAAAGATCAAACATGCCCAACTTGAAACACAATGGAGTAAAGTAAACATGAGGTAAAGGTTTTTTTAAAATATCTCCAATTTGATCTTCTGACTTCATATAAGGTGTGGCAATCTGCTTCCTCTCATCCTCAAATCCCTAATAAAATGGCAATCAACTTCTATATGCTTGGTGTGCTCATGAAACACTAGATTACTATCAATATGAATTGCAGCTTGATTATCACATCTGCATTAAAAAAGGAACCGTCCAACCCGAGAACTCCCGGTAAAACAAGGCCCTGTTACCATATTAAGTACCTTTTAGACACAAACTTTAAACTATAAGGAAAATGGTCAAACAATAGTATTTAAACACTAACATATAGAATAATAAACTCTATTTATGCCAGAATTACTATTGAAACTAAAGCTGATATTTTCTACAACATCTTCAATAAATCAGCTAATAGGAAACATGGATAGTTCATAAAGCAAAATATCTTATAAGAAAATTCAAAACATTCATGATGAACCTCAGTTTTAAGCTAGTTTAGCCTCAAACACTTCCATGACTTCACCGGTTACTAGGATGTATAGGAAACTGTACAAAAGATAAAAAAATCCAGCCTAGCATCTCAAGATTTGCCATACTTATCAGCATATCCCTGCAAGTGAAAGAAACAACTGTCAAATACCATGAAGAAAATGACATTCAAAATCTAACATCCAAGTCTCTCCTAGTACATATATTATCTCTAAACTAAGGAATCTCACCTCAACAAGCTTTGCAATTTTTGGTTGGGATGAAGAAAGATATTGCCTAGCTGATTCAATGGTAGTTGGAATTTGGTGAGGCTGTAATGTGCTAAGAACCTTGTCAACTGCCTTTTTAACAATTGTCTTATACACATCCTTGCTAAGATGACCCTCACTCCAGGCCGGTTTCAACAATTCTTTAACCAAATCTACAAGATCAGCACGTAGATGTCTCATTGGTTTTGATTCCTTGCATACATCCCCCTCTGTCTTACGCTCAAGGTCTATTTCATTGTTCTGTCTCACCCTACCTACTTTTATGTCCTTGTTGTGTCTAGACCCATCATTTTGATGTCTACCAACACACGTCTTTGATTTCGAAATAGCTTTTGCATGAGTTGAAACTGAGGGTTCATCTCCTTTGGGCATGGTCCCATTTTGGCCATCACCTAGAGAAGTTTCCACTGCCTCTGCTCCAGCTGTATGTGGATCTTTTCCAGGCGTATGGAAATCATTTTCCAACACATTCTCATTGCTAGCACCATGAAAGGATGCAGAACTTATATCACCATTGCTTTCTGGAACAATGGTCCTAGACAAAATAGAATCACCATTTATCTGCTGATGTGATGATGTATTTAGAGTGGATGCCCCTACATTTGAGAAGGATAATTTAAAAGATATGTCTCTTGTGTTTGGCAAGTCAAAGCTATCACAAAGAGGATCATACTGGCTTCCTACAGAAGATAAAATTGCAGGAGGAATAAAGAAAGATGGTCGAAAAGGTACAGATGGTTTCCAATCATTTGATGATATTTTTGTTTTATAATCAGTGGAGAGCAGTGGTTTTTCTGTTTCAGAACCAGAGAGGGAAAAATAATCATTGTGCCTATATTGACTTTGAATACAAGTCCGCCCCTCCAGAATGCTCGAATAAGATGAGGGATTCTCATTGTTATAATTGTTAGATGGAATAGTTGAACCACTTGAAGAAGATCTATATTCAGGAAGCAAGCTGCTCCTGGATATATGAAAACTGCATCTATTTATTGGTGAAACAAAGTTGCCAAAATCATCAGCAGGCCAATTTTCTCTTGGACTCTCTCTTCCTGTATCCTTAAATGACAAGGTAAACCCAGAATTATCATTGGATGAAGCCAATTTCTGGGAGGAAAGAGGGTTTCCCAAAGAAACATTCTCCTTCTGAAGCAATGAGAGCTTCTGGTTTTCTTGCAGCTGAGGCAAACTTTTGCTTTCTCCTAGTTCCTGTGGCAGGATCATTTCTGAAGACAAATCAAAAGGAAATGAGAATTACTCTAACTGAAGAGGCTAGTTTGATCAGGAAAACCAGGCAATATTGATTTTCAGTTATATTTTCTACAACCTGATACAAGCAAAGATGGTAATTAAGAATTTCGTGGCACAGAAAGTTCTCAAAGATCACACAAGGGATATTATATACCTTCATCAATCAGAGCTTTTCTTTTCAAAGTTGCAGCAGCTACATCCCCCGCATGCTGCTGGGTAGTAATATCCACACCATCCTTCACATGAAGAAACTTACACGAATTCCCTCTGATGCACCATCCTTTAGAAAAGAAGTCACAGATAGCCGCTGGGCGTTTGTTTCTACCGTCACTCTCAACATCAGGGACCAAACTTCTAGGCCTTATCATAGGTGATCTGAAATACCTATCCGTTATTATTAAGTGATTCAAGTACTATAATTGGTAAGGAAGAAAAATTACAACCATCAAAGACATAAAAAACGCATAAGCTGGCAGTTTCAATCTTATGACACTATAATCAAAGAATACTAAACCAGTATTAACACACCTTGACTCCCGTCTCCTTTTATCATCCCCTAAATGCAAGTCCATCTTCGTAATTTCTTCCTCAGAACCCTGAACAACTACAGTCCCCTCATCAACACGATCTTGTATTGGGGTAGCTATAACCACATCTTTTCTAGTAACACCACATGTACTGGTGGTATCAGCATCCACAGACTCACTACTATAAAAAAGAGCTTCACCATTGGTATGCAGTTCATTTTGGTCCACTAGGGTTTTCACTTTCTGAAAGTCTCCAGCATCTTTAGTAGAAATCTCGTATTCTTGACTGCTGTTGTCCTTAACCAAAGTCAGTGGTTTTCCTGATTTTGGATATTTGGAATCCTCATGATTCTCACCTAACTCCTCCTTTTGCCCCATGGCCCCCATGAATGGCTCATTTGAAGCACCAGGAGTTCTGAAATAACCACTACTCTCTCCTACGGCAAGGAAATCAGAAGGCAGCCTCACTTTAGAATTTCCTTGAGTAGAACAACCTGATGCCAAGTGGCTGTGATGCCCCTCTGACTCCATTCCTTTACTAACATCTACATAGAAGAAAAATTACATTAAGATATGAAGCAATGCAATCATCTTCTCTTCAAAATGTTGCAGCCAACAATACCAGATCAGATCTTAAAATATGACCCTAAGGAGACTGTTAAAACAAAACTCAAACTCAATCATCTAGCCAAGTTGCTATTAACTGGTCAAGCAAAAGCCTGAATAATCCTCTTGGTCAATTACAAAACAAGGTTTAAACTCTGAGATGTAAGCTTGTAACTTTTCAAAACCTTTAACAATTTTTCTGACTGAACTCAAGCCTTACACTACCAAATTATTTTCTTACAAGCATGTATAGACTGATCCATACATGGCAGATACCTATAACTTATACAAAATGAATCATTTTCCAGCATGGATATTATTCTATATCAAAAATAATTTTTTCCAATAAATTAATTGAACGCCAAAACAGACCAACTACAAACTTTTACTTATCCTTCTCAAGAGGAATCAGCGGTCCCTATGCGAAAGATTCCACTTCATAACCCATATCATAAAGGGGTGATCTCTTGCAACCATTTGCCAAACATATTACCTAAATAGACTGCAGTGGGAGAATCATTTTTCATTATTATTTATGTATTTTCCTTTTCATAACCAAAAACCTCTGACCTTTGTTTCTTTATCGAAAACTGAATTGGGATCTATTGAACCTTATAATCTTAGTAGTCAGACAGGTCTTGAGATATAATATCCTGGGTACATGGCCCTAAAGAAATTTGAACTCCTGACCTCTTAAAGGATAACCAAAAGTCTCTCGCTCACTTCACTCAGCAGGGTGAACCACAATGGGATAATCACCGTCAACACTAAAATAGCCATTCTTCACCCTCTCCCTAATGTTTCCACACTCTATTTAAAACCTTATGAAGACTAAATAAATCAACCATCAACAAGTTCACCCTTATTTACATATTATGCATACCAAAGGAAAAGACCTCCTTCCGTCATCACTTCTCACATTAAAATTTTAGGGGCACTATGAATCTTCAAACCAACATAGAGGGTTAAATATCCTTAACAAATATTACATTATCCATGAGCTAGTAGGTCTATATATTTTGTTTTGTTCAAATTGTGTTTTTCTCTTCTCTATGGATAGCTTTTATACTAACTCTTTGTACGTCTTCAATACAGTAATTGTTGTACTGAAAATAGCCATTCTTCATCCTATCCCTAATGTTTACACACTCTATTTAAAACCTAATGAAGACTAAATAAATCAACCATCAACAAGTTCACCCTTATTTACATATTATGCACACCAAAGGAAAAGACCTCCTTCCGTCATCACTTCTCACATTAAAATTTTGGGGGCACTATGAATCTTCAAACCAACATAGAGGGTTAAATATCCTTAAGAAATATTACATTATCCATGAGCTAGTAGGTCTATATATTTTGTTTTGTTCAAATTGTGTTTTTCTCTTCTCTATGGATAGCTTTTGTACTAACTCTTTGTACGTCTTCAATACAGTAATTATTGTACTGAAAATAGCCATTCTTCATCCTATCCCTAATGTTTACACGCTCTATTTAAAACCTAATGAAGACTAAATAAATCAACCATCAACAAGTTCACCCATATTTACATATTATGCACACCAAAGGAAAAGACCTCCTTCCGTCATCACTTCTCACATTAAAATTTTGGGGGCACTATGAATCTTCAAACCAACATAGAGGGTTAAATATTCTTAAGAAATATTATATTATCCATGAGCTAGTAGGTCTGTATATTTTGTTTTGTTCAAATTGTGTTTTTCTCTTTTGTGTGGATAGCTTTTGTACTAACTCTTTGTACGTCTTCAGTACAGTAATTATTGTATATACATATATTTTTGGTAAACATATTAAAAAGGCAACAATGGTTTAAAGAGTGGAGGGCATCATAGTACATTTTAGTCCAATTATCTATGATTTTTCGGTGCCCTAGCAAGCTTAACCTATATATTTGGAGTTGCTCAAATTGTGCTTTTGTCTTCTCTATGGATAGCTGTTGTACTAACTCTTTGTACATCTTCCGTACAGTATATTTTTGGTAAGCGTTAAGTTTTATAGCCGTTATTTAACTCCTAGAATAGTAGATTGCGAACTAAGTTCCATGTAAACTCCTACAGCCAATCCTCGACCACAAAATGGCATAGAGTAACAAGCAACTTTTAGTTCAATTTATTTCAATGCAATTGTTTATTTGAACTAAGAATCATGTTACTGGAACAGTAGAACAACAATCAATCGGATTCAAATTGCAGACAAATGCGACCACATTAATTCACACCAAATTACCAACAGCAAAATCTGAAACCAAAGTATTCCAAAAGCTGTTATTTACAACTATCAAACAAATGTGGACATGACATACATTAACATCCAGATAACATTCCTCCACAAATCCACAAACCAGCAACATAAATACAATCAAATATACGAGCTCTAATGTATCGAAACAGAACAAAAACAAAACATTCAAAAAATTCAAATATGTATTTCCAGCATTATATTATACACAGACGAACACAAACAATATAATATCAATCAAAGAACAAAAACAACAGTCATTCCGATACACATAGATTCTACTGTCAATTTAGCTTCGAAACAGTAATCGACCGATACTAGTAAAAAAAAAAAAATTACTAACCGTTGCGATCGTTTGGTGAATCAGACAAATCGTCGAATCCCTCCTCTTCGACTTGTACAATTTCTTCGTCGTTATCGGTATCGGAAGCGGAGACTTCTGAGGGATCCTGGTCGTCTTCGTCATCTGCAGCGGCGGCGGCGGCGGCGGATGAAGTAGGCATTAGGGACGGGACGGGACGGTACGGTTTGGTTTTTAATCGTGGTACTGTTGCTTGAGCAACAGAGATAGACAAAGAATATGGTTTTGGGAGTGATGTTTGAGTTTTTAGGGAGTGCTTTAGTTTCGATTAATGGTTTTGGGTCGGGTCGGACCGAAATGGATTGGATTATGTGGGCTGGGCTTGTTAAAATAAATAAATAAATTTATATATGATTTATCTAGTATGCCTCTAAAGGCATAGCACAGTTAGTAAGTGGATGAGTTTGGAGTTTTGATAAATGACTTACAAATCAGCGGTTTGAATTTTACCAACAGCAAAAGCTTCAACAAAAAAAATACATGGTCGACGTGGATAGATAGATACCGTCAAAAAAAAAAAAAAAAATCTAGTATACATAATCCCTATCGTTAGAGGACTGATTATAAAAGTAATTTATTATATTTTAGTTTTTAAATTTCTTTATTTAATAAAGAATGTATATGTTTTTATTCACCTTTTCAATGTTTAAAACTTATGTTAACATTTTCTAATAATCAATCATGTAAACTCAATTAGCTCCTAAGTTTGTCTTTATCACACTACGCATGCAAAGCCTTGTTTAAAAAAGGATAAAGATCTTTTGTAATTAATTTAAAATTTGTTAAGTTTTGATTAATTTTATGATGTTGAAATAAGTATTTTCAAGCTAGGATCTAGATTCCAATATTTATTATATTTAATTTTTTAAATACCAATTAAAAATTTTGTTTGATCTGCCAAGAACTCATTTCAACCAGTGTTCTTAAAAAAATAAAAATTCTCAAATACTAATATTTAGACTTTATTATTATTATTATTATTTGAAGTTCTTGTGGTTGTAGTCCTTTTTTTATATATAATTATTATATAAATTCGGTTTTTTTAGAATGGAAAAGACTTGAATACACAACCACGTTGTGTAAGTGTGAGAGATATATCACCA
Source organism: Acer negundo (assembly GCA_035582765.1). Lineage (NCBI taxonomy): Eukaryota > Viridiplantae > Streptophyta > Magnoliopsida > Sapindales > Sapindaceae > Acer > Acer negundo. Next base: position 20,351,721 of record CM069232.1, on the reverse strand, counting down.
ATCACCATACCAATCTTATCTCATGTGTGTTCCTAATCCTAGAATATAATACAAGAAATATCTTATAATTGATAATTTGATGCATTTAATAAGAAAAGATACAGGACCAAGAAAACTAGCAACTATGAAGCGGAAGAATTGTTATATTTTAGAAGATGACATTGAAAAGCAAGAATGCTATAGAAGAGGATAGATTTATAGATCCTTAATTTGTAGTACACGGTATTTCTATTGTCCGTTCGAACTAATATAAGATATATCAGTTATTTGTATGTGGATCATTGGATTAAAAAGATATCTTGACAATTGCATGCAGCCAAGTCAAAATCATTTAAATCCAATGGTTCATATCTAAAGAACTTATATATTTTATATCAGTTCGAACTGACAATATAAAAAACGTTTAGTACGTTATGGGTGGTCCATCAATGGATTTACCAACCAAAATTCACCAACAATTTTGGTCACGACCGTCACGTACATATCTATAATGGATGGATAAATATGGTAAGCTATTTATTTCTCAAATAACTTCTTCCACCAAATATTTTGGCTACAGGTATCGTAATAATAATAATAATAATAAATTAAAAGCCACCTTGAGTCTTGAATCTTAATTATTAAAGAAGTATACAAACGTAATACTTAAAAAAATTAAAAACCCACCTCGAATCTTAAATCTTGATTATTAAATAAGTATACAAATGTAATACTTCAATAAATATATATATACCTATATATTTGTTTTTAAGTGACATTGAAATAGTCGTATGTCTATTTAAGCCTATCGAAATCAACTGATCAATTGATACATGCACGACCTGAATATGAATTTCATATAAAGGAGAGGTCTCCCCGATGTATGGTTTAGATATAATGATATAAGGGAGAAGTTATCCTGCACTTATCGATAAATACTTAGAGAGAAACATGAACTCCCAAAAAATATATATATATAAAAAAAAGGGTCAAAATTTTAAGTTAACTCAACTTTTTCTTCAAAATGTAGTTGGATAGATTTTCATTTTATGTACACCTTTTTTTTTTTCATTACATTCTTAAATAGTTTTTCAAAGATTAATTTTTTTTTTAGAAGTATTATATTAATTATAGGTTTTTTTTTTTTTTTTTTGGGAATGACTCGAACTTGCAATCTCGTGATGCAATGCGAGAGGTTTGTCACCGGACCAACCTCATCTTGTCTTTCAAAAACATACTTGATGAGCGATATTTTTATAAAATTTTTATTGAAGAAAAATGTTTTCCAAAAAATAATTTTCTTAAAACTCTTCTAATATCATTATTCCATCAAATGATAATAAATAAATAAATAAATAAAAAGAAATACACTATCTTTCAAAAAAAAAAAAATACAACCTATCCATAAGCATTCTTATAGTGACCCTCTATCACAATGTTGGTGGAAACTTGATCCCCACAAATATTTACTACTTATTATATTTATTTGAAATAATAACATAACATTTACTATGGTTAGGCACTAAGAAATGGTAGTAACCATGTTTCAAATCCCACCAATAAATACATTATTTTTAAACCAAACATATTTGTTCACGTTCACATAAACCAAAACCAAACAAATGACTGATATTCAAATCTACGTCCGAAAGAAAAAACTCACGTAATAATACCTCCAATCTCAGGTCCACCACTTATAGTACCGGTTCTTCTTCTTTTTCTTATTATTTTTTAAAGTCTTCTCCGGTAAATTCAAGCCTAATTCACTGAAAACCAAAGAAATTAAAAAATTTTAAAAATATATAATATTTAAGCTACAAAAAACCTAGAGATGAAGACTTACTTATGGACCGATTGGAGATGAAGACTCAAAACGATCCTCGAACTGAAACTGTTGCCGCAAATATTGCACATCTGGTTATGTAGTTTATGCTTAGTCTTGGAGTGAAGATAAATCTTTTCCTATGTGAAGAGCACAGTAGTAGCCTTGATAGCTTCAGATGGAGCATTAAGCTCACCAGCTTTGGACACACAAAAAATGCATGGATTCCCCTTAACCTTAGAGCATCTCCAACGTCACACTAAACAACACACCAACTCTAACTTAAAGTCTACTGTTCACTAAAGTGTGCTCCAACGTTGCTTCATAATTAGTTTCCCCAAAAAGAAAAGTTGTGTTTAGGAACAATGTCGCTCTTGGTTTGGCATGTACTGTTCCAAAACATAACACTCTATTTTCCTTTTTCTTTTTTTAATTTTCTGTCACATCATTATTTTTTTGTTTAATTTTCTTTTCTAATTTAACTATTTTTATACTTAATTAAAATAATATGTATTCCTAAAAAAGTATACCATTGGAAAGATCTCAACGAGGTCTTTAAAATGACACCCATATTGATATACTTATTTAATTCATTTAGTTTATTTATTAATTATATATTATAATAATATTAAACTTTTATGATAATTTAAGTTTGTGCAATTCAAAATAATTTAAGTTTATTTATTGGGATTTGGGAAGATGTTTTTTTGGTGTAAAAGTTGGTATGGAACATTGGAATGGAAAAAAATTTAGTATTAATATATTCTTAAAAGATTCTTTTTTAACTTCAAATTGGAGTAGAGTTTAGTGATAAACATTGAAGATGCTCTTAGGTTCCATTGTTGTTGTTTCTCTAAATTTATAGAAACAAAAGGAGGATCATCAAAATGTAAACCAAAAAAAGAAAGAAAAGAGAACAATTGATAAGGTTAAGAAAAAAATACACTTGCATTTTCTTTCTTGCGAGAGAGGTTGACGAGAGTGGAAACATTGAGAGTCAGAGCCTGTATATATAGTCATAGTTAAGGCAAAAGGTGACCGCGGTTTAGTTTCTTGACGTGCCGGGCCGTGAAAGAAAAAAATACAAAAACAAAAACCAGAATTTTGTTTTGCTTCTTTTCTTAAAAACATAAAATCAAAATGTTAATACTGTAAGTCCATATCCTCCATTCGACCAGCTTCTACTGTTCTACATCTCATTCCGTCTCCACCTTCTATTTCTTCTTCTCCACTTTCTCTTTCTTTTTCTTTTTTCTCTTCTCGGCCTTCTCCACTTTATCTTTCTTCTTCTCCACCATGACACTAAAAGAATACAAAATATGATTAAAAAATAAACAAATAATAATAAAACCTACCCATGAGCATTCTTGTAGTGACCCTTTATCACAGTATTGGAGGAAATTTGATCCTTACAAATATGTACTACTTATTATATTTATTTAAAATAATAACATAATATTTACTATGGTTATATTGGTCATGCATTAGGAAATGGTAGTTATCATGGTTCAAACCCCACCAATAAATACATTATTTTTAAACCAAACAGACGGCCAATACTCAAATCTACGTTCGATAATATCTCCAAAGCAATTTAAAAAATAAAATATTAAAGCTACCAAAAAACCTAGAGATGAAGACTTACTTATGAACCAATTAGAGATGAAGACTTACTTATGAACTAATTAGAGATGAAGACTCAAAACGATCCTCGAACTGAAACCGTTGCCGCAAATATTGCACATCTTGTTTTGCAGTGGATGCTTAGTCTTGAAGTGAAGATAAATATTTTCCCATGTGAAAAACACATTAGCAACCTTAATAGCTTCAGATGAAGAATTAAGCATGGATTCCCCTCAACCTTAGGTTCCAATGTTGTTGTTTCTGTAAATTTATAGAAATAAAAGGAGGATCATCAAAATGTACGTAAACCAAAAAAAAAAAAAAAAACAAATGAGAGGTTGACGAGAATGGGAACTCTGAGAGCCAAAGCATGTATATATAGGCATAATTAAGGCTAAAGGTGACCGCGGTTCAGTTTTTTGCCGTGCCACGCTGTGAAAGAAAAAAAATACAAAAACAAAAACCAGTAAAAATGGCTTCTACTGTTCTACACCTCATTCTCTTTCTTCCCCACCTCCATTTTCATCTCGGCCTTCTACACCTTCTCTTTCTTCTTTTTCACTTCCTCTTTCTTTTTCTTTTTTCTCTTCTCGGCTTTCTCCACTTTATCTATCTTCTTCTCCACCATGACATTAAAAGAATACAAAAAATGATTAAAAAAAATACAAATAGATGAAATAACTTAAAATAAAAAAAACTACTCTTGAGCATTCTTATAGTGACCATATATTACAGTATTCGAGAAAACTTAATCCCCACAAATATGTACTATTTATTATATTTATTTGAAATAATAACATAATATTTAATATAGTTCTACTGGTTAGGCACTAGGAAATAGTAGTTATCATGGTTCAAACCCCACCAATAAATACATTATTTTTAAACCAAATATATTTGTTCACGTTCAAATAAACCAAAAGAATCTCAGTCTTTTCCTCCAATCTCAGGTCTACCGCTTATAGTACCGGTTCTTCTTCTTTTTCAAAAGTCTTCTCCGGTAAATTCATGCTTGGTTTACTAAAAACCAAAGCAATTAAAATCACAATTCCATTAATTCAAGTACCTATTTAAAATTTTAAAGTAGTATAAACATTTTAAAAAAAAGTTTAGAAAATAAACATTTTTTATTTGATTACATAATATAATCTAACAAATAAATAAATAACAACACGAAAATAATGAGAATGCATTTTTTATTTGGACACTTGATCTTGAAGCTTTAAACTCTTTGATAAGTAATTAACTTGGGAGTAACGAATTTATAAAATTTTATTACTACTAGAGAAGAGAAATAAAAGAATTTCATGTTATAACAAATTTGGTATGGTGTGTAACGAAAAAACCGTAGCCTGTAACAAATCTAGTATATCATATAACAACTCATTTTTTATTGCTAACGAAATATTTGTACTATGTAACAAATCTTGTGTAGAAAGTTGTAATTAGAACATCCGTGGTAACAATTTCACATTATTACAAATTTAGTATGGTATGTAATGATAAAACTGCATCATGTAACAATTTGGTTGTATCATGTTACAACTTATTCTGTATGAGTAACAAAATATATGTACAAGTAACAAAATATATGTACAAGTAACAAAATATCGGTACTATGTAACGGTTTTGCATAAAAAATTATAATTAAGGTGTTAGTGGTAACAATTTAACATTGTAACAAATTTGACGTGAAATATAACGATAAAACTGTACTTTGTAACAACGTTGAAGTATCATGTAACAATTCAATTAATATGAGTAACAAAATATTTATACAATATAACGAGTTTCATGTAAAAATTTGTAATTAATATATTTGTGGTAACAATTTAACGTTGTAACAATTTGACGTGAAATATAACGATAAAAATGTACCATGTAACAATATTGAAGTATCACATAACAACTCATTTTATATAAGCAACGAAATATTTGTACATTGTAACAAGTTTCACAAATAAATTTGTAATTAAAATGTATACGGTAACAGTTTAATGTTGTAACAAATTTGATTTACGGTGTAATAATAAAACTGTATCAACACGAAATAAATAACAACACGAAAATAATGAGAATGCATTTTTTATTTGAACACTTGATCTTGAAGCTTTAAACTCTTTGATAAGTAATTAACTTGGAAGTAACGAATTTATAAAATTTTACTACTACTAGAGAAGAGAAATAAAAGAATTTCATGTTATAACAAATTTGGTATGGTGTGTAACGAAAAAACCGTAGCCTGTAACAAATCTAATGTATCATATAACAACTCATTTTTTATTGTTAACGGAATATTTGTACTATGTAACAAATCCTGTGTAGAAAGTTGTAATTAGAACATCCGTGGTAACAATTTCACATTATTACAAATTTAGTATGGTATGTAATGATAAAACCGCATGATGTAACAACTTATTCTGTATGAGTAACAAAATATTTGTACTATGTAACGGTTTTGCGTAAAAAATTATAATTAAGGTGTTAGTGGTAACAATTTAACATTGTAACAAATTTGACGTGAAATATAACGATAAAACTGTACCTTGTAACAACGTTGAAGTATCATGTAACAATTCAATTAATATGAGTAACAAAATATTTATACAATATAACGAGTTTCATGTAAAAAGTTGCAATTAATATGTTGTGGTAACAATTTAACGTTGTAAAAAATTTGACGTGAAATATAACGATAAAAATGTACCATGTAACAATATTGAAGTATCACGTAACAACTCATTTTATATAAGCAACGAAATATTTGTACATTGTAACAAGTTTTACAAATAAATTTGTAATTAAAATGTATATGGTAACAATTTAATGTTGTAACAAATTTGATTTACGGTGTAATAATAAAACTGTATCATGTAATAACTAGTTCATGATATGAAAAAAAATCATTTATATATTAATGTAGTAACTAACCTATGTAAAAGGTTGCAGGTAAATGAATTATTTAAAAATCTTTTAATTATATACATTAGATTTTCTTTTATTCAATCCAACGACTCTTATGCAGTTCAGTAACATCACTGGTCCAACAAGGTAGTATGACATTATGACCCATTAAAAACAACAAAACCAATGGAAAATGGTTTCAAAAAAAAATATCAGTTTGATATGACATATTATGATCTCCCTTATTGGTAACACTTATTGGTAAATACTTAGAGTGAGACATGAACTCCAAAAGAAAAAAAAAAAATTGAGTCAAAATGTTAAGTTAGCTCAACGTTTTCTTCCAAATGTAGTTAAATAGATTTTCATTTAATGTTTTTCATTACATTCTTAAATAGTTTTTCAAATACCTTTTTTTTTTTTTTGAAGTACAACATTAATCAGAGGTTTTTTTTTTTAAGAGAGGAGGACTCAAATGTTCAAACCCGCAACCAGGGCGAAGCCCTTCAAGAGCTTGGTTGGTTTTTTGAAAATATATTTTAAGTTTTGTTTAATTAACCAACATTTGATTTCCGGTGTTAAACTTACTAAAGCTCAATAAACAAAGCTTTATAAAATATATCCAACTAGTCCAAAAACTTTGTTAAAAAAGATCAGTCAAAATGAAAAATAAAAAATAAAAATGAATAAGTAAAAAACTCCTTTTTTTTAGCAATCATCATTCAACAGATTCTCAAACCGCTCACTTTTTCTTTATTTTCCACTTTCTCAAATCTCAAACTCTATGGCTGTGTTTGGTTGGCTGGAAATCAATGGAATGGAATGGAAATGATTCCATTCTCTTCTCAATGTTTTGTTGGTTAAAATCTAGTGGAAAAAGTATTCCATTAAAATGGTGTTTCCACCATATTGGTGGAATGAGCTTTCCATCCAAAAACCAATGAAATGCTCATTACATTCCAAACTAAAATTTGTATTCCATAAATACCCTCATATGCCCCAACCCCATTTCAAAAATACCCTCATTTCCAAAAATAATATAATATTATTATATATTATATTAATGATATATAAATATATAGTAGATATAATATATATATATATATGTATGTATTATATATTATATTATTATCATATATTACATTAATGATATATAAATATATATTATATATTATTATTATTATTATTATATTATGATGATATAAATATATTTATTAATTATATTATTATATATTATATAATAATAATATTAATATTACTAATATATAATATATAATATATATTATATTATATAAATATATATTAAAAAATATATAATAATATTTATGTTATATATATTATTATGTAATGTATATATACAGTCTCGTTCTTATCAGGGCATTTTTATATAACTTTATCAGGATATTGATTATGAGTCACTCATTTATAAAAGTGATTTGACAAGTACATATATACAAAGTCAAAGTATGTAAAACGAGTGATTCACATTCAATGTCCTTATATAATTCTATCAGGGCATCCTCATAGGAAAATTTTGTGTATATATATATATTATTATGTAATGTGTATATATATATATTGTTATTATATATATTATATATAATAATATATAATATTATACATACTTATATATTTTATTATTATTATTCATAATATATCATGTTATTATGAATGTTTTATAATTAGGGGTATTTTAGTCAAAATACAGTTAACTTCATTGCATTTTATTGTTAACCAAATAAAATAATACTAATTCAGAGACTAATTCTAAAGTTTCAATCAAACAAAAACTGAACCTAACTTCTCTGAGTTCTCTCTTCTCTTAAATCCCTCAATTTGAATGTAAATTCTCTTAACTTTAATCCTTTTTATTTATTTACTTAGAATGAGTTTGATTTTAGATTTTGTATTTTATGATTGTTATTTAAATTTTGTATTTTATTATTGAGATTTAAGTTTTGTATATTAATGTGTCTTCTTATGGGATACCAAATTTAGAAAAGAGAAGAAAAATCTTAGAAAAGTTAAGGTTTATTTTACTTTTGGAGATTTGAAAATAAAAATATACTTTGAAAAAATTTATTGTGTGTTACCATTATCTCTTACCAGGTATATTATTGATTAAATTTTGTGTGAAATTTCTCTCGTATCATTTTGATTTGATTATTATAAAGAAAAATTATACTTAGTAATTAGTTCAAAATTTTAGGATTTTTAAATAAATAAATAAATAAATATTAGCCTAACCCGAAATATTTTTATAGCTATGCCCTGTCCGCAACCTCATGATGCATGCGTGAGGGGTTTACCACTAGACCAATCTCATTTCGTCTTTCAAATGCATACTTGATTAGCATTATTTGTATAAAAATTCTATTGAAGAAAATTTTTTTCCAAAAAATAATTTTCTTAAAACTCTTCTAATATCATATTATTCCATCAAATGATAATAATAATTAAAAAAAAAAAAGAATAATAATAATAATTAAAAAAAAAAGAAATACACTATCTTTCTTTAATCCTATCAACTAAACCAGGGCCCAAGCTTTTTCTTTATTAGGTAGAATTGAATATATAAGCATCAATTGACTGACCTCTTCAATAGTAAACCTTTTATTGGTTAGGACATGTTAGTTACACTCTGTCCATATGAATTCACGATCTTCTATTAGTGACATTTATTTCCTATCCAAATATTGATAAGGCTTAAACAACCTAAAATTTATGCACCCGCACTTTATATACCTACAAAAAAAAATCAAAAATAGATTTTAAAATTTTGTCTACAATTAAAATTTATAAGAGTAGTGTTATCATGTACCCTCAGGGCATATGATAAAATACTATAAATAATAAGTCACACTTTTTTTTTTTTTTTTGGGTATCGAGGAAGTTCGGCACCCATCCGCTTGTCCTCCCCAACTGCGTGACACACCTATAGCCAATTTGTTGGTTTTGACGGTCTATTTGTTGGATGTTATGGAGTAGGACATATAGGAAACCTTGACCCACACCCTTGACCACACAAAAATGTAAACGGGTAATTCAGAACTCGCCTTCGCCTGAGTAGGATTCGAATCGCTAACGTGGGAGTTACCCGTGCCTCAAATCTGTCCTTCCAGGAGCTAAGTAATTGTCAATAGTAGAACCAAGGACTTGAGATTTTCATCCCAAGCCTTGGACCACGAAGGCAACCACCTCATGGTTGATCCTCTCCTTACCTCATATTATCTTTACATTGTCCTCACTCTTGATTGATTCTTTTTTTTTTTTTTTTTTTTTTTTAGAGTAAAAGTATAAAAATTAATAAAAATAATTCAAACCAATGATTTACTATATTAGACATATGTCAATAGATAATGGAGGTGAAAACAATGTGAGAAGAGGATTAAGATCTCACGTTAACACTACCCAATTTATAAATACTTTTTGGTATACAATTTTTTTAAAAATTGTATGGTTTCTCGAAAGGCTCCTTAATTTTTCAGTGTATTTCAAAAATGAAATAATAATAATTTTGCATGAGCTTCTAAATAAAATAAAATAAACTAATGGAAAAATACTTCTACATCTTGTCTGAACCCGACCCATTTTTCCGGTTTCATGGAATTGACCCAAAATCTCCGGTATGTTTCTTTGCTTCGGCACATAACGCTCTCCGATAGTCCGATGATTGCGCACCAATTAATGCCTTTAAAAGTCAAAAAGATGACAAGTCAACATAAGCAATACCAACCCCATCAACTAAGACAACAAGCATTCTCAACCGTCCGATCAAAAAGTACACCATCAAAGCATATCAAGGGCATTTACGTGAATTCAAAACAAGCCTGAGAAATTTTTATTCTTCCACGTGAATTTTCCGTTGTTGTCTTATTATACTTGGCAGTTGGCAAGGTATATATCTACGTGGTAATATCAAAAAATTAATTGGATCAGTAAAACTATCTAAAATAGTAACTATCCATCATTCCATCAAACAGCTAACGATCTGATGTGGACTTCTTATGTTTTTTATTTCCATTGATTAGAGCACATGCACCGTCCGATCAAGCGTCCATGAAAATTCAAGGACCTGACCGGTACATTAACAACTGCTCTTTTTTCACGAGTCAACTAAAATAAAAGAAATTAAATTAAATTAAATTAAATTAAATTAAATAAATACCTGCACTCACGTCACAGTTATTCACTCACTCTCTAGAAAAGCAAAGCAAGAACAACAACAAAAGATGGATTTAGAGAATGTGAAATGAAGCTTTAATATATATATATATTTTTTTTAGTGTGTTGAAAAAATAAAATAAAATCAAGTGAGCAAAGCAGAGCATTATCGAAGCTTAACAAAATGCTAAGATTTTATCTCTTATGGCTTCTCGTTTTCTGTTCGGTTCTCAGTTCTTCTTCAGCTCGAAATGGTTAGCTTTCACTCTACTCTATTTGTTTTTACGAAGATTGATTTCAGATTCAGATTAGTTTTTTTTTTGAAGTGAATTAAGCTTGATTAGGTGTCAATTGATGTTTGTTTTGTGATAAGTGTGTTTAATATTAAGCTACTGCTTTTTTTGAAAACGAGTTTAATTATATTGCAAATATTGTGTTGTGACTTTATATTTTTCTCGCATTGATGTTGATAAGTGGTGAAATTGAATTAGTGGATAGTTGAATTTGGAATTTGACTGTATTTTATTGTTGAACTTTTTGATCGTTTAGCAAATTTGAATACATTAAACGATAAATCGTCAGTTTCGATCTGTTTGGCTGTGAAGAAAATGTTGTTGAACAGAAAGAAGCGAAATTCTCTATCTAATGTTATCATTCTTTCAAAATCAAGATTCAAGAGCATGAAAGACATAACCTGAATTACAAAAAAATAAAAATAAAAGATCTATGTGTTTGTTGTGTGTTTTGGCATGCCTGGATGCTTGTTATTGTTATTGTTAGAGGGACCGAGATGATTTCTCATCAGGGTTTGAATACTTTAAGTAAGTAGAAAGAATATGCAGCTTCAAATTCAAATTCAAATTGTGAAAAGTCAATTATATGCCATATATGGCAAGTGAGTTGTAGATGTGTGAAACTGTTCTACTTTAGCTATTTTTATTTGTTTCGTTGCCAAGCTTATGTATTTTTTCTAAATACAGCGCCTTATGCCATGCGAATAAGCTGTGGAGCTCGTCAAGATGTCCATACTCCGCCAACTAATACACTGTGGTTTAAGGATTTTGCATATACAGGAGGTGTTCCTGTCAATGCCACTGATCATCCGAGTTTCATCAGTCCTCCACTTGGAACACTTCGCTATTTTCCCCTTTCTGAAGGTCCTGAAAATTGTTATAATATCAACAGAGTGCCAAAGGGACATTACAATGTGAGGGTTTTCTTTGGATCGGTTAACCTGTCTAATTTGGATCATGAACCCCTATTTGATATATCTATCGAAGGCACCCAGATTTCTTCTTTGAAATCAGGTTGGAGTAGCCAAGATGACCAATCATTTGTTGAAGCCCTTGTCTTCCTTACTGATGGCACTGTCTCTATATGCTTCCATAGCACTGGTCATGGAGATCCAGCAATCCTTTCACTTGAAATTCTTCAAATTGATGATAAAGCATACTCTATCGGTCCAGAGTGGGGTGAGGGTGTTATCCTCAGAACAACCAAAAGACTGAGTTGTGGTAATCCAAAACCTAAGTTTGGTGTAGATTATAGTGGGGATCGTTGGGGAGGGGATAGATTTTGGAGCCCAATGCCAACTTTTGGTCAGAATGCTGATCAACCTAGGTCTACTGAAAGTAGCATCAAGCAGGCTTCAAAATCACCAAACTTTTATCCAGAGGCTCTTTATCAGACTGCTCTAGTTAGTACTGATAGTCAGCCTGATTTAGCATACACACTGGATGTGGATCCCAACAAAAACTATTCAATTTGGTTACACTTTGCAGAGATTGATAGCACAATTACTGAAGCAGGGAAAAGGGTATTTGATGTCCTTATAAATGGTGATATTGCATTCGAAGGTGGTGTAGATGTTATCAAAATGAGTGGGGGTCGTTATACAGCGCTTGTACTTAACACAACTGTTGCTGTTAACGGTAGGACTTTGACGATAACTCTGCACCCTAAGGGAGGTAGCCATGCCATAATCAATGCAATCGAGGTGTTTGAGGTTATAGTTGCTGAGTCCAAAACTTTGCCAGAAGAAGGTAATTTTGTCCTCTCATTGTTTTATGCCTACATTCATAGTTTGAATTTGGCAAAAGGCTGATACTTGTCTACTAATTGTTTATTTTTTAAGAAGATAATAAAAAATTTGGTGTGTTACAGCTTTTAACCATCATATGAGAATTAATTACAATATTTGCTTCAGCCTCCATTTCTGTGCCTGATAGCCGCACGCCATATTCTTATTTTACTTAAAATTACTTTCAGCCACCAGAAATAATCTGGAGAAGATAAACCCTAAAACAAAGAAGAAAAAGATTAATATAGGCTACTAATGAGTTAGAATTATTGGGTTGTCTAAATTCTTTTGTGCTGTCACTCTATGACTAAACTCTCTAATGACGAATGAGAACTTGAAATAATTTCCTCTAGGAGATTTACCTCTTGTCTCTTTGAAATAAACTGAAAATTAATAATCTGATAAGTGATTTAAATGATTATGGCTCCTTTAACTCTCTTTTCATCTTCAATCATTTAGCTGTTAAAAGTTATCCTTTGGTCAAATTGTTCATTTTCTCCTGCACCAAAAATGCAATCTGAAGTAAGACAATATTTTATTTCTGTTCTAATTGATGATTTCTTGAAGTACTTGTTTACAGTTGTATGTCTTAAGCATCATTATGAGAGATAAAATTGTCCGGTATAGACGAAACAGTTTAAGATCTTGGAAGTACGGAGATAAAGAGTGACAAAATACCTTTTTTTTTTAATTAGCTTGTACTTACCTTTTATTCTGTTACTATTGAGTGTGTGTACCCAATTACTCTCTGATGGATCATTATTTAATTTTGTGACCATAGGTACAGATCTCTTGATGTGGTTTTTTTTTTTTTTTTTTTTTGAAAGAGATCTCTTTATGTGTTTGTAGAAGCTAGCATTAAATTATTTTTACAGTGCTTCCAACTTACTTTTGTTTAATAGCTGAGCAATGCAATTTCTGGAAGTTGAAAAATCTGTACACTATTACTGTATTATTTTATGGTGCTTCTAACTTGCTTCATTTTATTTCTGGGCACTGCATTTTCTTGAAGTTGGTCTATGTGTCTACCATTACTGATTTTTTTATCCTCCTCCATTCTAGTAAGGGCTTTACAATCATTGAAGAGCTCATTGGGGCTTCCGACTCGGTTTGGGTGGAATGGTGATCCTTGTGTTCCCCAACAACATCCATGGAGTGGAGCAGATTGCCAGTTAGACCAGACTACCAACAAATGGGTCATTGATGGACTGTACTTCCCCGATCCTTTGCCTTGTATTTGATTTATATTCCTTTCATATTCAATTGTTTGTGATGCATTATTGCCATGTATGTTATCTCATTCTTTTTGATTATATTTTGTTGCTATCCTCTTAGTTTTGTCCTAGTTTTGTTTGTTAATCATATGGTTTGTCTTCTATTGTTGCATTTGAAATCCTTCAATGATGCTACTGAAAATAAGCTGACAAATGTGCCATCTAGGGACTCTACTAAAACATGACTGCCTAATGTGCTGCCCAGATTCAGTTAGTTCATATGTTACTAGGGAATTTTTTTTTTCATCGCATAGTAGAGAAACTATAATTTGAAGAAACAGTAGTATGTCTAGGACTACCAGACTCCAGTAGACCTCATCTTAATCTCATAAATCTCTTACTATTTCTTGAGTAAAATGATGAAATCAAATCCTACTTTCTTTTACATTGTGGCCATAATGGCCATGGCATGTGCTCCTCTGTTGGCCTCTTTGGCTTTCTTGAAGGAAACTTTATGTTTTTTCCTCAAAACAACATTGTTCCTATTTGTAACCTTCCCATACAAAAAGGCAGAATAGAGAACTCAAAGATACATATATAAAAGTAACTACCTCATGACCATCCATTCTGTACACAATCAATAAATTCATTAGCCTTCCACTTTTCCATTGGCATAATCATCAGGAAGGGAAATGCTACTGACAATTTTTTGTGAATGAACCAAAATTTCATTATATTGGCAAAAGATACGAGTCATTTCTCACTTCTTAATACACAACTCTTCGTATATCAATAAGAAACTAACAGCCTAAAATTTTAAACTATTATGTCCCAGGTGAGTATTGTTAGTTAGCCCATCCAGCAGCCACACAATTTCCTTCTCTGTGAATAGTATTTACTTCCACACGCACAGATTTTCCTGAAAGGCTTCTTTTTTCTTGTGTAGAATCCCCTTTTACTGTTTTCTGGGTAAACTTCCATAAAATTTAGTAAAACTCATATCATACCTTGACTCATCTGGAGCAAGGTTCTTCTATCTCTGGTTCTTTTGTGGTTTACGGTTCTTCAGTAACTACTTCGAGTCAGTAGCGTTCAAATTTTTGAAATGGATAGCATGTGCTAAATCAATAATGGCTAAGATCTATTGTTATCTTCATTAAAAAAAACAGGTCTACATTAGGTGGGTTTTTTTTTTTTTTTAATTTCTTATTTTTGGTCTTGTTTAGTTTTCTCTGTCTTAAACTACATTCTTTTTCTTGATCCAGAGTCATGCAGGTTCTTTATACCAACATGATTTATCATTGCCAGGAATTATATTTTTTTTTGTAAAAATGAGTAATAAAAAGGGATATTTATAGTAAAATTTAGAAGTCATAATACAGATTTTCAACTAAGGAGCTCAGAAAAGATTTGATGCATAAGAATTTAAAATGTTAATTTGTTTCATCATTTATGTTAGTATATTTTAAGTAGCTAACGTTTTGCTTCTACTTGATCAGTGATCTTGATAACCAGGGACTGAAGGGTTTCTTACCAAATGACATATCCAAACTGCGTCATCTGCAGAGCATGTAAGTTTCTAATAGACATAATTCTATGTAATAACAAAATTGTAGTATAACTTTCTTCTGTTTATTATACTATATATCTTCATGGGTTTTACGCAAACCCGACTGTTCAGAACCTTGACGAAACGATAGCATAGATATAAGTGAAATAGCTGTCATTCCTTGCTTTCTTGCACTGGCCCTCTTATTTATACTTATTCCTATATTATAAAGCATCAATTATTAGTGAGTCAAGCTTGCAAATGATTTAAAACATCTCTGTAACTCACATATGCTAAAATTGGATTTTTACAGAAATTTGAGTTGGAACAACATTCATGGGGGCATTCCATCCTCACTCGGAACAATAGCTAGCTTAGAAGTACTGTAAGTGCCTCTGAACTGGCCTCTTTCCAGACACGGCTGATTGTGTCATGCTTTTGTACTATAAATCCAACTTTCTGTCAATGATATTATTTGCATCACAGGGACCTTTCCTTCAATTCCTTTAATGGATCAATTCCTGAAAGCCTTGGACAGTTAACAGCATTACATAGAGTGTAAGAATTTTAAAGTTGCTGGTTAACACATGAAATCTACCTATGATAGCTTAACTCCAACTGAAATTTTTACGGTGGTACAGGAACCTCAATGGCAATTCTCTGTCTGGAAGAGTCCCAGCTACTTTAGGAGGAAGGCTTTTGCACAGAGCTAGTTTCAAGTATGTTCTCACTACTATTTGTCTGGAAATAAAACTGGCCTTTAGAAATATTGGTTATAACACGTTAATATGTGTGATATGTATGTGCACACACTTGTATATGTGATTGGATGTCGATGTAGTTTGTTACCAAAGTCTACAATATTTTACTGATTGCGGAAATGTGCAGTTTTACAGATAATGCAGGTCTATGTGGTATACCGGGACTACCTACTTGCGGTCCCCATCTTTCTACTAGTGCAAAGATTGGCATTGGATTCGGTGGGTTCTTTATCATCTTACTCCTGGTTATCTGTTCACTGGTTTGGTGGAAAAGGCGGCAGAATATTCTACGAACACAACAGCTTGCAGGTAAGGACATTCAAGATAAACTCTTAGAGATTACATGAGAGCATAATTTTGGTTTTATAATTTATATCAATGTCAATTTTTTTTATGCAACTTGCTATGAGAGAATATATGTAATATAAATGCACAACCAAGCATGAGAGGTATAAGGTTCATCGAAGCAAATTTATGGTCTGCTTTTCTTTTGTACAGTGAGAGGTGCTCCTTATGCAAAAGCGAGAACCCAGTTATCGCATGATATTCAGTTGGCAAGGCATCATAATTATGGCCATGCTCGAACTGCTGCAGAGAATGGACCTAGCTTACTATCATGATTAACAGTTATCAACCTCAAGTTCCATCTACTTGAAGTATGCTCCTGTTTCGATACCCGGATTTTGATCTGCTTCCGGACAACTGTGATTAAAGACCACTATTAGATTCGGCTTTGCTGTCCCACGCAAACCTGAGGTACTGCTTTGACGCACCTCTGTTCCTTAAAAGACCTCATTTAGGTAACTATTTAGGCCAAAAGATAAAAAGGTCAGATATCTCCTTGGTGGCAACAATTGCCGAAAAGTGAGATATCTTGTAAATTGTTTCAATTCTTTTGGCCAAAACGAATGTTGTGACGCATTTTTAGAACCAATCGATAGAGGAAACTAATGTAAAATGTCTCTCGTGTCTGGCTCCGTTAGGTCAGGATTAACCGATTAAGGTCCCTTCAGCAGGGATAGAAGGAAGAAGTACTTGCAGAATTGTAATTTAATCACTCCTCTTTTTTTTTTTTTCCTTCCTTCGTGTCGTTGACGTCTTCTTGTTGGCTCACCTCTCTCCCTGCATAGCCAAAATGTAATTATATAACAGGCTCCTTTAATCCTCAAATCTTTGCATAATCTAAAACTGGAGCCAATTTCATTTCAGCTTATAGTTTCTTGAGTGTGAAGTTGCAAGAACTAGGCAGTCATTTTCTTTTACTAAACAAAGAAATATCATTGATGTGATAAAGATTCCTGCAATGAATTATAAATTTTGGCATTACATCATAATAGTTGTCAGTCACTTAACAATCACAGCCCAGTAGTACTGACAAGCGCATGAGTGGGTCTATATCTATTCAAATTTCATTTACAAAATCATCAATATGTAATCAACTGCGAAAAAGGAGGGGAATTGTGTACGATCTTCAAACTCACCACCGGAATGAAATTTTATTTTACGATTATTTATCGATTAAATCGTAAAAGAGATCTTCCCTCGATTATATAAGTTGTATTTGAGAATGTATTTGTAATGATTGATCGTGTCAGGTCGACTCAATTGTGTTATATATTATAAAAAATTAAAATAAAATAATAAAAAACAAAAAAAAACCGGTTTAAGTGCATTAATACATAAATGTACCAATAGATCCTGATTTGATATGATTACATATGCAATTGACATGCCTTAAATCACATGATTATGTAAACATAACGTCATAGAATTTTTTCCAATTTCAAATCCATAAAAAAGTTAAGCATTTATTAAGAGGGCAATACGTGGTCTATAATCTATATATCCATATAGTTCTATAACTAGAGGAGCAGTAGCATCTGATTCAGGTGTGGTGTGCATCACTGCAAAGCCCATATCTATCTACAATAAATACCAGAAAACTTACACAATAAAATCATACAAATCCCACACGTGTCATGTCCTAACAAAAAAGAAATACATACCCAAAATCATGAAAAGAAAGAAAAAATAAAATAAAAAATACTCTTCACGTGACCATGTGTCAGTCATCTGCAGCCCGTCTCCGGTCATCCACCTACATCACCGTACAGTTTATCTCACTTTAAACACAAACAAAATAAAATGGACCACCGGTTCACCGCGTCATAATTCATAAACACTAGTCACTACTACTCCACTGAGAAACCGAGTCAAACACGTCAAAAATCAATCCCAAAAATTAAATAAAAAAATATATATATAAACTGAGTCGGTCTCTAAAACCCAACCCAACCCGGTCCTGTCTCCTGCAACTCAGACACGTTCTACGGACCCTCCACGTGGAGTCTCGGTAACACTCTTTTAGCTACCATCCAATCACTACCAGACACGCCACCCCTTGATCTCTGATCACATATTCATAAAATCATAAATCTACACTGTTCTATGCTTACAGTATTACGTGTACATTTTCGACTTTTTTTTCATTTTATTTTTTTAAAAGAGGCAGGCGCCGCTGTGGAGCAGCGCCGTACAAAATGCGTAGGGCTTACGTAATCACCGGCGCAGAGAGTAGTGTAGTGTATAGTCACATGACAACCCACACCTGTTCTCACGTCTAATCAGGCGGCGGCTCTCTGCTTTTTTTTTTTTTAGAAGTGGGTCCCACTTTCTTGTTTTTGTTTCGGTGTGTTTTCCAACTTCTCTGGTGTGTATGTCATCACAAAATCACCACCGTTCATTCATGTTCGAAGTGAGATTCGTGGTATTGAGAGGATCAAACGGCTGGGAAATTGTGATGAATTTCTTTTTATATATAAGTGGAGCCGTCCAACCGACGATTACGGGTGACTAAGTGGGTCCCTTTAAATGGGTCCCTCTCGCTCTCTCTCTCACTAGTCACTGGTCACTACAAATTACACACAACACCACCATTCGCTTTCTCTCTTCCTTTGCTTTTGTTCTTTTTAGTACAAAAACTCAAAAACAAAAAAAAAAAACACACACACGCAAACACAACTCTCTCTCTTTCTCTGCGGTTTCAACAATGGCGACTTCACGTGAAGGGCACTACAGGGGGGTTAGGAAGAGGCCATGGGGAAGATACGCAGCGGAGATACGTGACCCATGGAAGAAGACTAGGGTTTGGTTGGGTACATTCGACACACCAGAAGAAGCTGCACTCGCATACGACGGCGCCGCCAGGTCTCTCCGTGGAGCTAAAGCCAAAACCAACTTTCCTTCTCCCGCCGCCGCCACCACCGGCCTCCCTCTCGATCTCAACCTACCCTCCGATATAAACAACAACGTCAACAACCACCGTTGGATCAGTCCCTCCGCTCAGTTCCACCACCACCACCACCAACATCAACGGTTCACTTTCGGTGAGTTCTTACAAACTGGGGTTCTCAAAGACATCAACTTCGACGGACAAACATCGGCTTCCGTCAAAACCGAACCCACGACCGTCGTTTCTAGTGACGGTGGACCGGTGCCGGAAAACGGCCCCACGTCGTCGTCGTCGTCGTCGTCGTTTTTGGGTATTGTGAGACGTGGGTTGCCTATAGATTTGAATGAGCCACCACCGTTGTGGCTCTGAGCTACCAACAATGAAAAAAAAAATGCTTCTAATCAGCCCTCCTTCCTCTGGCATTTTACGGCGTCGTTTTTTAGTTCTAGCCACCACCACCTTTTTTTTCTTATTATTTTTGTACGTTTTTTTGTTAATGTTTTTGGAGGGACTATTAACCAAGAAAAAAAAAAAAATTATCATAATTATTAGGAATATCAGAGAGCCATCATGTATATATATTATGTTTTTGTTTTCTGTTTTTTTAATGAAACACCTTTTATGTTTCTGCTTCTTTGTTGTTATTTGAATGTGATCGACCGGACGATGATGTTCCTCGTCTCATCCATCATTTTCCGACCGTTTGATTCCTTTGACTCACCGACCCAGGTTTTGGATTTATGGTTTTTACCCAACAAAAGCCACTTAACGCTTTCTAGATTTTTAAGGTACAAGTAAGGGAGAGCCTTATCCACGCGCTGGTTCTCACGCGCCGATCGGTTGACTGTACTTTTAAAGAAGAAGAAATAAAGTATTCTTTGTTATAGAAGAACGCGAAGCAAGCGTGTGCGTTTAGCATTCCTTTCTTAGTTTGCTAGTCCAGAGATCTGGTTCTGATAAATTTGGCAGTGTACAAATTTATCAAGTATAGACCCAATCGCAGTCCCAGCGCGTGCGTGCGTTGATTTTCTTGATTGGACCTGATTGCCCCTGCTTTTTAGGGCTTGTGTTCTGGGGAACAATAAGTCGTCACTCTCAGTTTGTGGGTTTCTCTCCTCAATAAAAACATTAAATGATGATTTTAATGCTTGTTAAACTAACGAGTTAACGAGGGGTGTACGGAAAATAATTAAAAAAGTAATATGTATAAACTTGCGAATTTGAGGAAATTATGGGGTGGGTTTGTTATACGGATAAAAGTTGCTTTTTTTTATATATAACACGTCACTTTTGCTTGTTAAGGAAAATTGAGGCGCGTTGTTCATGTGCCGTCTCTCTCTCTCTCTCTCACATCTCCATTTTCTCGGAAATGTGGTCCATTTATTTATTTATTATTTTTTTTTTATAACCAAAAAAAGCGTGTATAAAAATAAATAGTACAAGATAAGTAGTTAAATAGTTTGCCTAAAAAAATAATTACACTCTTTGTTATTTTTATTTATATAAAGCTGCTAGTAAATACCTGAGGGTTTCCGGTGACCGATCGAGATTAAAATCTATATTAATTTGATTATTTACTTTTACCGTATCAGAAAGAAAATATTTTAAACATAATTTAAATTATTTATGATGAACCACGAAACGAAACCATAGCTTGTAGGTTAATGTTAATTTTAGATATTATTATTAATTTATTATTATTTTTTTAAATCTAAAGTTCAATGATCTTTCTCCAAATAATAAGCAACATTTATAATCATACAATAAAAGCTTATTTACTTACTCCAACTCTAATTCAAAAAAAAAAAAAAAAAAAAAAATGTAAAAGAGAAAATTAGCTAAATCTAGGTGCCACCTTATTATATAATTATATGACTTCAACTCCAAACCAATCCGTGTCAAGACAATAGAAAAAAGGTAAGTCTTGAAATAATTTTTCTAGGGTTTAATGTTATAATTAGAAGTTGATGGTGCATTTCCAACCTTGCAAATCCTAATTAGGTTAGTGTCTTTTTTATAATAATAATAAAAAAATTCTGTTGTTTGAATTTTAAAACATAGTTAATTTGATTGTATAAATTAAATTTGGGTCTTCTGCTGAACTGATTTTTGTCATGTCCTAAATAGATCTGTTGACATATGTAATCAATATATGTCATTTATTTATTTTATTTAAATATAAAGCTCTATTCTTTAGTGTTTTAGATCAGGAAAAAGATCAATATAGCAGAGGATCCTGATCCGTATAAATTGGGTAAAGCTATTTCTTGATATATTCATTAGCATGTCTTGTCAAAAATAGAAGAAATGAATATGGTAGGTATATTAAATACTAGGGTTTGTCCTTGCTATTAAAAAATAATCATTCGATATAGATCTTTTTTATCTTATGATAGGTGCTAGATCTTATTGATCATTAATTTAAATAACCATTACAGTCAGTTTCATAAATAACTCTCAAAACTTCGGATGACAGATCTCCCCACACTTTGTGTTTTATAAAAAAAACATGAGATTTGAATTTTTATCCGGAATATAAAGATAAAATATTCAATCACTTAAAGCTACGAGTGAACTGTATTTCAATCTTAAAATAATAACCTTGCATAATAATGTCATAATATATTAAAGAACTACATCTTTTTATTTTTTTATGGTTTTTTTTTCTTTTTCCAAGAGGATATTTTTCACTTGTTCTAACTTTTGCATATATGTTGACTTGATAGACAAATAGTCAAAAGGAAAAATGGAGTGCTTGAGGAGTAAGGACATTAGGGGAAGCTAGGGTGATAATAGGGTTGGCAGATACAATGTAAATCAATAAAAATAGCTACTCTCATTCTCTCTTTTGCTTGCTTTTTCTCTTACAATCTTTCAAGTCATGTTGTTTTATACGAGCAATTTCGTCCTCACACTTTTCATATTACAGATAAATTCGATGTATATATTGACAATAGGTGTTTGTCTGATTAGGATGGTTCTGAAAACATTTTTCAAATACTTTAATTTTGTTTGTAATTAACATTTCAAAACTAGATGTTACGTATAATTCTTTAAATAATATTCTTAATTTAGGTAAGATACATTACATTAATTATTTTAATAGGAAATCGAAAAAAGGGAGGCTGCTGAATTTGGAGTTCCAAATGTCAGCTAATAATGGTTTAATTGAACAAGTCGATCAAAGAAAACAAAAAAAACAAAAAAAAAATGTGAATATATGTCACTTTTATTTCGTCGACATTATTACGTGCCCTATAAATTTATTCGTATATGTTACGATTATAAGAGTTTGTTTGGTTGGGCTTTTAAAAAACTTCTATCAGTAAAAGATCTACTTGAAGTAAATCTATTAGAAATAGAATTTTTGCAAAAAAAAAAATATATAGTTATTTGGTTAGTAGACTTTTTTTTTTTTTTTTTTAAATGGTTTATTTGGATAAACATATTCCATGAGCTTTTGTATAGTAGAGGTTAAAACTCTACTAGCCTCTACTTAATTTAAAATAGATAATCTCAAAAGTCAAACCAAAAAACTTTAAAAAACTCAAATAGACGTTTGTAGACCTTTTGAGCTAATAGAAAGTTCAACAAAACAAACACTAAGTGTCCGTTTGGGAAAGCTTATCTACCGGCTAAAAGAACTTTTTTAATTAAAAAAGCTCTTTTCAATTTATTTTTTTTGTATCGTTTGATTGTCACCCAGTAGAGCTTGTAGATGATTAAAAAAAATATTTTACGTCTATTTAGAGAAGTCCAAATTTAAAGTTTTTCCAATTAGATATTTTGTAGTTTATTTTAATAACACTAAAATCTCCAATATAACCCTATAATTTAATATTTACTAGAGTATTTTGGTAATTCTATCATTAAAAAACTCTCTTCTAATTGATAACCAAACGACCAACGACTTTTATTTAAAAGTTCTATCTCTAAAGATCTACTACAAAAAGATCTACTTGATAAGCTCTCTCAAATGTACTCTAAATTTTCAACACTACTACTTATTCTATTTTCTCCACACGCATATATATCTATTGTCTCCACATATATTTCTTTCTTGATTTTTTACACTCCCAAATCACATAAAAATCTAATTTAGTAGTTGTTTGGTTAAGTTTTCTACTTTCTCGAAAGGTTATGGTTAGTAGAGGCTATTAGAATTTAAACATATACTTGACAAAAACTCACGGGTAGGTACTTCTTCAAATAGACATTTTTTTTATAAAAAAAAAAAAATCTAACAACCAAACAAATATATATATATATTTTCAAAAGCTCTACTTTTAATAGATCTTTTAACGATGGAGGTTTTTTAAAAACTCAACCAAACAAGCTTTTAAATGTTAATTCATTATATTTTGAAATTAATTATTTAATTATAAAATATAAACACGGAGAGAGGCAGGTGTTATGACTTATGACTTATGAGTGAATGAGAGATCAGTGATAAAAGGAGGCTTTACTGTTTTTTTTTTTGTTTTTTTATTATATATATATATATATATACCGTTTATCTACCTAGCTAGACCATATATCTTTTTGAAGTATTTTATTATTGCTGGGTTTTGCTTAAGTCCTATATTCATTCATCTACCGGCTCTGAAGCTACTGTTTGTCATGCTTTGAAGATTGAAAACATGTTTTAACTCTGTAATTTGAGAGAGTAAGAGCATCTCCAATGCTATTATGCATTTGGATAAATTGGAGAAAATGGAGTGCCATATATGATAGATGTTAAAAAAATTAGAAAAACTCTTTTCAATGCTATTATCTTAGTTGATTATGGAGATGATGTGGCCAAAAAAAAGTTAGAGAATATGGAGTTGGGTTTCTAATTCTAGAAACTCTCCTAAAAATGATGACCAGGATTTCTAACTCTTTCCACCAATAAGATTAAACCTCATTTAATTGTAAAATAAAAAAATGAGAGAGAGCGTAATAATTGTTTTATTATGATTGGATATAAAATTGATGCATATTTGACTTTAGATAATTGCATTGGAGATGTGAATATACATTTCTCAAAAAAAATTTCAAAAGTGGACCCATAATAAATAAAAATGTTGATATGACACTATTTAGAAACTCAAAAATGTATATTTGCATTGGAGATGCTCTAATTAAATTAGAATACGTATCTTTTAAAAATATTTTATTATTACTGGGTTTCAAGCTGTTCATTTGAAAGTTATTTGTTTAAGTCCCAAATTCATCTATCTATTGGCTCTAAAGATACTGCTTATCATGCTTTGAAGATTGAAAACGTGTTTTAACTCTGTAATTTGAGAGAGTAATTAAATTAGTGAAAAAGTGTCAGAAAAACAGAGGAAGCAGTGTAAATAATAATAATTAAAAAAAAGATTACAGATGGAAATAAAACCAACACGCAACCTCAAAATTAAGTAATTAACACAGAGTCACGGTCTACCTTTTACTTTCACCTACTACAAATTACAAAATTAGAATAACAATCGTCAGCAATCAGTAGTACTGTGGGCCCCACTCATACACACACACACATGACACAACACTCCATCATCATTATCATTATCACTCCTCTGCAAACTGCACCACCATCACCACCACCACCACAACAAAAAAAGCCGGCCGTCATTTCAACTCCTCTCTCCCATGTGTGGACCCCACCAAAGATTGATACGTGGTTGCTCTTCATGCACGCTGCAACAGGCATAGGACTCATCAGGAGGCAGCTAGCAGCACTTTTTTAATGGACCCCTCTTTCTCAGTCTCTCACGACCGAATCTGTCGGCAGCAGAGGCGTCACGGCGGTATTAATTTTTTTTTTTTACATGATTTTTACATATATATATATATATATACATACTTGACATACAATGATACTACTACTATGAGTCTAATACAAAGACACACATCAAACGTTTGTTTCAAAGTATAAAGTGAATGCTTTTGTGTTGTTTGTTTTTTTATACACACTACAGAGACACAGACAGACTTAACTCCGTCATCACTTCTTTGACGGCGGCGGCGCTTCCACGTCGTTTTATAGTCTAGACGTGTTTTGGCTTTGTTTTTTTTTTTTGTTTTTTCAATGATTAACGGCGCGGCGCCGTTAAGTAGTTGGGTTGGTCTTGTTAACATCATTGTGTATATGGCAACGTAGCAATCAAGATTCAAGTTCATGCATGTGAATATGTGATGTACATATATATATATATATATATCATCATATAAGTCATGCATGAGTCATGATGGAAATATATATAAGTGGTGTAAAAGATGGAGTTTGACCGAGTCTTTGACCCTTGAAAGGTGGTAGCAGCAGCAGCGGCAGAGAGACAGTGAGGCAGTCCCATCATCAAGTTTGGGCACACCCATTTTGTCTATTACTTTTAACATTAGATCTAAAAAAAAGTTACCTTTAATTAATCAATCATTTTTTCACAAATCATATGATTTACTCATATGGGCACACCCATTTTGTCTATTCTCTTTTGTTTTGTTTTTAAATTAGAAACCCTTAATTAAATCTTCATTGACATAAATCACATAATAATAATAATAATAATATAAAAATAGTATATTGTATAAAGAAAATTCTCGGTCACATCGTAGCCAATGAAAACACCTTTTTAAAACATAATTTAGATGTCTTAATCAAGTAATTAGTTGGAAGTTTCTGATTGGATTTGGTAATACAGTAAAACTGCCCTTGTTTTTAGGTTACAAAATACAATGGGCTCGACAGAGAGAAATGTTAACGTCACCACCACCCTTCCGGACCCCCACGATACACGCGACACGTGTCCTCCCACCACATTTTTTTCTAACCGCTGATCATTCATTAATCACATAACTGTACAAATCTTGACGGTGAAGCAATCTCACCCGCTTATTTTTATGTGGGACCCACCTTAAATAAAAATCTATAATCATTCTTCGACTCGGCTTGTTTGATAAAAAATATATATATATTAAAGTTCCTGATAAAGATGAGACGGGGGAGAGTGGGACCATAAAATATAAAATTTCAATTATTATTATTATTTGTTTAAAAGATTCTATTTTAGTTAGGACAGATTTTAATTAATAGGACGGCTCATAATTGAAATAAAATTTATTTATTTTTAATAAATAAAAATGTTGATTAGTGTATGGTAATTTGGAATTATGAAATGTCAACGAGACTTTTTCTTATGGTTTAGATTAATTTTTCGGGGGTGGGGACCAAAAGGGGTTTTCTGTAAGTAAACATCACTTATGTTTTGTCTTGTTCATGCATGAATCACATGTCTAAATTAGGAGGCTTTTGGGATTTTAAGAAAACATTTGAAGACTTTGAAGACTATTTGTTGTGTTTGGATTTTTTTGAGGTTGAAGATAATGCATGTCACCTTCTAGTAGGTCAATTTGAGGGAACATCATCATGATTTCTATGGTTAGCAATCCAAATTCAAATAATCAAATTAGATGCAACTATTTGATATTACTTTTCTATAGAATTTGTCAATTGTTCATTTACCATATTTTCAACCTAATATCTATATAATAATTATCTATCTAATCAGAAAGATTCCGTGTAATATAAAAGTAGGTCCCTGACCAGAGAAGAACCCTATTTCTATTAGTATAATTTACAAAATGTATACAAAGTTAATTAAAAAAGAGGTTCAATTATTATTATTTTTTGTGATTGGAAAGAAAATGGAAATGTGAGGTGAGAGAGAGAAAGGAGAAAGGGGAGTAGCTTTACATCCATCTGTTTGGTTGAGAAGAAAGTGAAATGATAAAAAGAAGCACCAATGAGTTTGAAAAACACAACACATAGAGGGTCTTCTCCATGCTTTAACTTTTTTTTTTTTTTTTTTTTTTTTTTCCTATCCAGTTTTGGATGCACAAATTATGGTAAAAATCTCATGCTGTGACCCTTTTGAGTTTTGATAACACAATTATTTCATCCATAAAAGCATGAGGGTCCCTAGCTTTATCTTGGACAAAGTTACACCTGAAATATCTAGGCATGATATGAAATCTATAATAAATAAAAAATAAAAACCACAAAGAAAGCAACAATGAAATAAGTTTGATACTTTGATTAATATATGGAAACCCTTTTCCATGAAAAGACCTTCCTTACGACTATCGAACAGAATAGATCGAAAGGATCTTGGACCCTAGGATGTATGTTCATACATGATATTAGCATCGATAGCTGTATATGATCTATGTCTGTCTAATTGAGTTGCTTTTTATTTTTAGATTCTGACTTTGATTTCAAGCAAGATCGGAGGAGTTCCTAAGGAGAATCGACATCAATTGGACCAGGACGAGCATCTAAATTGACTTCCTCGCTTACCTCCTCTTCTATCCTCCACCTGTTGGATAGATGTATATATTATGGATCACATAATTATTGGGTTCGAATTTAGATTGATAAATAGGTTGAACAAGGTTTGGAATATCGGTACCTTTCGAGAACAAACTTCCCTTCTTTGTATTTTTGGTTCTTGTCATGAGCAAATACCTACACAATCACCGCTTAAGATGTTAATGGTAAGATTGTGAAATGACTTAACTAAAGTTATACACGAAATAATTGTACATGGCAGTCGATCCAAATGATAAAGGTGAACTTTGACTCAGTACGGCATCTTATCATGGCTAATTTATGTTATCTAATATGATCAAAATACCTTTTATGAGACTTATTTAAATAGTGGTTTCAAGATCTTTCAAATGAAACTTTATCATGAGATAAGTTCAGCAAGACTGCAATTTTTCTCTTATCCGTGTCATTGTAAATAAACTTTGAAACCTCATTCCTCCGACCAGAGATAATATGCCTCAGTTAACTTGTCCAAGGAGAAACAAATCATTGAACAATGCGATGCAAGTCAATTAAATTGCACTACATGCATACATAGAGAAAGCACGAATAATGCCAATAAAAGCAGCAGCATAGAGGGAGTTTTTTTTTTTTTCCAGAGAAATGTAATTTCATTTCCTTCAAGAGATTGATTTTAATATAAAATACCGCTTTACTTCATACCGCTAAATTTTTTTTTTAACCATCTCTACAGGCGATATATTCCAGTTTTAACTCGCAACATGTTGCCCACCCCTAAAAAATTATTGTTAAAACAAAAAGGGAGGTAGATAGACAGAAGGAGCTTACATATTTCCAGCCAAGAATTTGTCCACAGCAGCAGCAAAATACATCTTCCACAGTATGCATACCGGTGATCATCAACTTGTCCTCTTGAGGTCCAACAGTTATATTCACCCTGGATTGAAATTTCTATGTGTCAAAACACAAGTCAACTCATGAATAGAAACATTCAACTAGAAGATCCATATGAACTGCAAGAATTATCAACTTTCTAGTTTTGTGGAAACAATATAACTTGACAAATTTTTTATCACAAATTTGTTTAAGTTTGTATCGTTGAGATTATGCATATAAACATGATGAATAACTACATAAATGTTGACTCCATCTTAGCTGATGCCAAATTTATTCAGTCAGGGAATAATATAAATTAAACATTAATTTTTTATGTCGAATTTTCTACCTTCTCTCGGGCTTGATGTTTGTCTTTGGAGATAGATAGAGAGATGGAGGAGAAAGAAATATAACCAATATTTCGGAACCATTAGGCTTGCATTTAGAAGACTGCACTCTGTAGTCTGTATCTCAAATTGAGCGATTGAGAAAGACTACTCAGAAACAAAAACCGGTTTATAACATTGTCCAAAAGTCTAGCTGTGTTCCTAGTCTATTTGTCAATGATCCTGTGTCTTAATTATTGGATTCAAATAATTAAATGGGAAGAAATCGGTTTGTTTGCCATAGAAATTATAATCTGACTCGATGCAAACCATGAAATCATTAACAAATGTAGTAGAAAATGAAACAAGAAAAAAAAATGAAATCACAAAAGCAGAAGCATATCTTTATGTCTGTTAAAGATAAAATATAAAAGAAGCAGAATAAGCAAAAATTATAGAAAACTTACACTTTACTGAAGAGATATGCCCTCCCATGGCGGGAATTGAAGGACTGGTCACATCACAAAGCAACAAATTAAGATCCAAATGTATCCGCATAAACAAAATAGAAGAAATTGTACACAAGAGTGGGAAAATGAATCTTCTCATTATTTCCAGAGAAGTGGTGAATGCTTGTATGAATCTCCCTTTAAAGCAAATATGGTACACAAAATGCTATAATTGACCGAGAACAACATAAGAAACACTTCTTGTTTTGACAATTGAAGACTGTTAGGTCAGTTTATCTCAGCAATTGCCACTCAATTATCTCAATCCCATCATTTATCTACTCTAAGCAACCATTTTAATAGTAGATAAATGTGATGGAAGATTATCAAGGACCACTGCTTGGTGAGGGGTAACAGTAGGTGTTCACAAGTGCAGTGCACGGCGTCAGTCCTGAGAAGCAGCCGTTTATGTATAATAATGGTGAAGGGTATCACCATATGGTCCATATCTATATCAACCCTCACAAGACTCTACTTTGGTGGGATCAGCACTGACTAATGACTTTCTTTCTTGACAATTTTCTAAAAGCAGTGGTATGCATACAATCGAATAAATAAACCTTAAACAAAAAGCTATTGCAATTGGCGATCAAGTAAGTTGCCGCTCATAATTCTCAATCTCATTGGAATATGACGTTAATTGTGATTCTCTAAATCCCTACAACATCTCTAGTGACACCAGTCCTACATCTTTTAAGGCCATTAAACACCGTATGAAGACCTAGTTTCCACCGCTTAATCATCCCACAGTCAACTACATAATAAAACAGCTTCCACAATTCATCTCAATATTAAAAATCCAAGTAAGCAATTAGCTTAGTTTTTTCAAAGACAAGTAAATAATAAGTAAAATTTTGCAGAAAGTCTCTATTCAGAAATTTCTTAGAATAATATAATTCACTTACAATCTAAGTATCTAACTCATATAAGCATCAAAAAGCAAAATTCTCGATATAATGTAGAATTTTCCTAATCGATTCATCGACCAGAAACTACCATCACCTCCCTCTAACTCAATCAAACCAAATATATTCCATACAACATGATTCAATAATACCCCACCACAATCCTAAAACCTCTCATCACTATTAATTTCAATCATTTCCAACAACACACAAATTTCAACTGAATTCCACATACCCACCAAATTTCCCACAAAACCCTACAAGCACTTGATTCAATATGGTCAAAGTTCAGATCTTTTAACTGATTCTACCCTCCGGTGTTCATTTACAATATCACTGATATTTTCAAAGGAATTACTCAAAATTTTCAAAAGCCAACCAAATTTAATCCATGCATGCATGATTCGAAAATACCCCACCACAATCCTAAAACCTTTTTATCACTATTGGCTTCCAACCCACAAATTTCAACTGAATTCCACATACCCATCAAATTTCCCACAAAACCCTACAAGCACTTGATTCAAGATGGTCAAAGTTCACATCTTTTCACTGATTCTACCCCCTTTGTTCATTTATAATATTACTGATAATTTCAAAGGAATTACTCAAACAATTAACGAAACTAATTGGTTCTACAGTGATCTAATAACAAAAAGAAGCAGAATTCAACACTGTACCCATGAAAGGACATTGGCTCCTGCAAGGGCAAGATGGGAGTGACAGAATCTGCATTTGTAAAAAGAGCTGCCTTCCAACTCCACCAAGAAAACCCTCCCCATTCGATTGCACCACCACCGCTAGCAGTAGCCTGTATAGCTGGGTTGTCTCATAATGAAACAAATTAACTACTAGTACTATATAGCTTAACCACTCAAAAAACGTCGATAAATTTTTTCTGTGCCTAACTCATGACTCCAGTCTTGCCACAGATTTTTCCTGAGTCAGAAGTCAATATTCTGTTGGGTGTTGGCATTTCAACTACCGGATACTGGTCACTCCCGGTTTTCATATATCTGTTTACAGCTTTTTAATGTTGTTTTTTCTCATTTGTATTTGTAAAAAAAAATATAAAAAAAAATAAAAAAATTCTTTTGTTATTGATTTTGTTTAGAAAAAAAAAATCAGGCAAGAATAGCATTTTTTATAAATTAATAGTTTTTATAAATACGAAAAGATAAAGTTGGTTCGGTGGAAAGCCACTCATACTTGTATCAACTAGATTTTTGAAATAAAATGAAAAAAAGTTTTTATAAATATTAAATAACATTATAATTAAAACCCCTCTTCTCACATCGAGGGTTTTTGTTAATATTTATTATCATAAAAATAATAATCTTAATTTTTCAGTTTTGGGTAAAATATGGATATAAAATTTATTTTTTTTTTTATGTGTTATGAAAGACGTTTTTAAGAATTTTTTTATATCGATCATTTCCGATGTAAAAGTGGTTTGCATATCAATAATCACAATAATGTTTAGAGACTTGCTTCCAATGTGATATCAAGATAGATTTGATAGGCAATCAATTCAAATTTTGGTCTCTAAATCTTCTATTTAAAACATATTTATTTTTAATAACATGTCCAGATTTTATTTCCTATTTTTTTAATTTTATTTCTTTACTAAAATAGATGAAAAATTAATATCAATTTTAAATATTTGCTAAGTCAAACGAAAAAATAAATCTGCAATATACCGTTTGAAAGTAAACGGTTATATTGACGATGTCTAAATTTTTTTTTCCACGTCAGTTTAAAGTTGAATATGCATAACTGCATTGAAGATACATTTATTAATGGATTGTCAATTTATCATACGTGACATCTTTTTTTTTAATTATTTTATACAAGCTACTCTTGCATTGGAGATGCTCTTAACTCTTTTACACGGTAAATTTTAATAAAACTCTGAATTATATATAATTCGATTATGTTTAGTTCAAACCCTAGGCCACCCAAAATTGATCCCATTGAAGCATTAAACAAAACAAGTATTATTCTAGCTACACTATAGGTTCCACAAACAGATCAAAAGATTCATAAAAAAAACCTCACCAAGTTTAATTACACTTTTATATACTACAATTTTTTATAAAATATACCTTCATTTGATCAGCAATTAACAAAACACCAATTCATAGAATCCCAACAAAGCTAGTTTAAAATTTTTTTTTTTTTTTTAAAAAAAAAATCCCTTCAAAGCTCATACAATATCATTCAAATTAAATCCACATCCATCATATACAAATAAAACTAATTAAGTAATTATTGAATTCACAAACTCATATAAACACAACATTTATAATTTTACAAATGTCAAACAACAGTTTAATTTAGAGATTTTAGACATAAATATATATCATATGGCAATGGAAAACGATATATTTTTTTTCCACATCAGTAATCTATGTTAAGATGTCAAACATTAAAGTTGTAATCTACATGATTATTTTGGAGAATTCAATTGTTGATACATATTGAGAAACAAAGAGAGCAAGAGATGATGCTCAAATTAATAATTGGTTCTAAATTTTGGTGGAGTATGATATCAATGATTACTCATGTGGAATTTCGTTACCACAAAGAACCTATATAAATATATAGTTGAAATTGAAACTTTATTTATTATATATTATCCAATAACTTTCATTGAAAATGTATGATGACATCACCCTTTGGCCTTAATTAGCCACAACTATATCTTATGCGATGTGGGTATGTCTTTAAAACATGTATTTTTTTTTAAAAAGAATTTTGTATATTGTCGTCACCTTTTCATTCTTGTCCATAGAAATGATAGAATATATACACACTATACATGTCATCATTATTTTCTTCAGTGTTGGTGATCTCACCGTTTTCGGTCCATGCATGATTTAGTCTAAGTGAATTCCATGTGTACAATTATTCAAGTTTAACTAATAATTTGGTTTCTAATTTGATCTGGATTTGATGAAACTCTTACTCCGATCTGAATTCAAAATATAATGAAATTATACACGGTTATACGTTATATAATATAATTTGAATGAGTTAAGTATGCAACGGATCCTGATCTGGATTTGATAAAACTTTGACCTATATTCGATCTCTAAATATAAAAATCATCAAGACATTAATTATGTATATCATATAATATGATTTGAGGTTGTTATTAATCAAATAGAAAACTATTTAAAACTTAAAAGTTACACACAAATCATATTCGTCAATCAAAGCCACCATTTTTCTTCTCTCTCTCTATATATATATATATATGGACAAGTCGTATGGTTTTGATAGAATGACTAAAAAAGTCATGTTATTAAATAATGTCCATATATACGGCGTCGTATTGTAGTAATTAAATGATTGTGAAGGGCTGCTGCTGTAGACAGCCGACCCTTCTAGAAATTAACAGCTAAACTGCGCTGCTAAATTACGCTAACAATTTATATATTTTTGAAATAGTATATAATTTCGGGTTTTTTCGGGTTTATTATCGGAACGGTCTCATTTTATAGATGTAATATTATTAAATATATATGGATAATTATATATAAAAATAGAAGGAAAAAAAAAAAAAAGAAAAAAAAAAAGAGAGGTGCTGTCACCTCAAAAGGTAACAAAAGTCCACATAAAAGGCTACCATGCATAGCCGCCCACAAAAACCCACCACCACCCACTCAATTTTTTTTTGTTTTCTTATTATTAATTAATTGTCTGACGGTTACTTTTAATAAATTAAATTAAAAAATTCCTTATAAAAATAAAATCATTTTTTTTTTCTGAGTTACGGTCTCTGGAGCGCGAAACGTGGCGCTTCACGAGGCATCAGGCCCCACACACTCTCTCTCAATCTAAATATCAAAGTTGTGGTCTCTGGGACCCACTTTCGGACAGCTTTAACACAAACCGCCGGCGTAACTGTCTGTCCTGATCCGACACGTCACCTTTCTTCACGGCCTATCCGCGCCGTACTCTTTGTATTTTACAAAAAAAATTGTTGGAAAAATATTATTATTTTATTTCGTGTTCTATCCACATATCATGCACGCGCATATGATATGCATATCTCTATCCCATATCATACACATGCCGCTCAACCCATGCATGCCATAACACTTATTAATAGCAATAATACCAATTCAAAAATATAACAATATAATAATAATTAAAAAATTTTACCCTAGTAACACATTAATTTGACATAATTAATAAGTAATATTTAACATAATAGAATCTTATAATAACAAAATTATAGGGGATCGTGAAAGTAATTATATATATTTTTTGATTATCAGTCGAATTAACATTTAATATTTTTTTACATCTGTTCTTAATCAAAATGATTTGTTTCTATCAACACAATTCAATGGAGATTTTTTAAATCTAATAATAAGTTTTATTGGTATATTTGTAAAGTTTTTTCTTTTTTCTTTTTTCTTTTTTATGTGAGAATATATTTCTTTTGATTGTAACAGTAAATGTAAGTCCAACATGCCATAACCCATAAAAAAATTAATAATAACATTTAAAGATCTAGATAACATATGCATATGATATAAGAAATTTACATAACTAATATTTATTTCATAAAAATAATAAATAATTAAACATTAAAAAAATGAGTAAAGTTGAAGTTGGTCTAACAATAAAACCTTTCACATCAACGTGAATGAAACTTCTAAATTTATAATAATTTTTCAAAAAAAATAAAAAAAATATCAGGACTTAAAATTATTAGATTAATAAAGTTAAAATAATTAGTAGGTGAATGCCAATTCGATATTTAAAATAAATAAATAAATAAATATGGAATTGAAAAAGGAAAGGGAGATCTTTGCATAGATTTTGACGACCAAAGACCGGGACCCACAAAAAAAGCGGCAGCCGCGCTTCCCCACTTCCACTTCAAGCGCCCGCGTACACGTGGTCCCCAGTTTTGTCTGCTTTTTCCCTTCTTTTTCGCGTTAAGACACGAACCTCGTTGAATTTACAAACCACACGCGCGCAGAATCCGACGCCCCATTAACACGTGCAGATCCTGACACGAATCTCGAGAACTACCCAGTAAACGTGGAATTATCTCTCGGTTTCCTACACAGTCACACACTTTATTTCCTCACGCGCCTTCTCTCACTTTCTTCCACCGTCCACTCGCCAAACACATATTTTTGACCCAATCTTCAATGTAAAATTACCATTTTGCTGTCCTTCTAATTGTGTGACCAAGTATAAATTAATTTCCTTTTAAAAAGGTATAAATTTATTTAATGTGAAAAATATTTTACAATTTTAATGTAATTATGATTATGATCATTTTGACATATTTATAAGAGATTTTAACGGATTCTAGGTTAACCCGGCTACTACAACATTGAAATTGTGAATTTGGATAGTATATTATGGTAATATTTTGAATAAAATTACAATTTATGTGTGAAATTTTGTATTGAATGTTTGGTGACAATATTAGTGTTTTGTGGACTCTAATGCAATTACCATTCATCAACTCCAACAAACAAAATAAGTACTTGTCATCTCCTCCACATTAATTGACTATATAAAAGTTAGGGATATTTCCATTTCCCTCCCTGAGGTTTACCCTATTGTTCAAATAAGGACATGGTTTCGGTATATTGGCCGAATTCCCCTCTAAAATCAAACTAATGGTAAAAGGCCCCCTTTTGTAACCTTTTCCATCCATTTGGGGCGTTGACCGTCAAGTCAAATGGACAATTTTGTAAAAGTAAATAATAATAAAAAATAAACAAAAAAATATTTTGTTTTATTTTTAAAACAAAAATTAAAAATTAAAAATGAAAAAGAATTTTAAAAAATTGAAAATTATCTTTGGTGGAGATTTACCATCCATCTAATCTCCACCAAAGCCAATTTTCAATTTTTTAAAAATTCTTTTTAATTTTTAATTTTTAATTTTAACAACAAATTAAATTAAATTCATCTCCATCATCACATCAGTTCAAATTCATCACCACTAAACTCATTCAAATTCATCTCCAGCCCAGAAACCAAGCACACACTCCATCACTAACATCAGTTCCAAAGCCAAAAAATCATTCCCAAATCTGGAAAATCATTCCCAAATCTCTTCAACATTCAAATTAAAAATTAAAAAAAAACTCCAAACCCAGACCCATCAACATCGTTTAACATCGATTGATCAAGCAACATTATCAATCGATCGATCCAGATCTTCAAGTAACATCAGATCAAAAAGTGACTTGGACTAAATCTTCAAGCAACATCATTTATCGGTTGATCCACATCTTCAAGCAACATCATAGCAAAATTAAACACAACCTAAAACCCACCTACAAACACAATCCAGAAACCATAACCGAAACCCAGCACCACTATATGAGAGAGATTAGATTGAGTGAGAGAGAGTGAGAGAGAGAGAGAGAATGGATTGAAACTGAGATTCGATAGAGGAGATTCTAGGTTTGGTTGAGTGGAGGTGTTTCGATGGGTTTTGGCTCCAAACCCGAGCGTTTAGAGTCTGCGACCCATGCCGGTTGTTGTCGACCAGCACGCTGGTGCAAGTCGGTCGTCTCAGACCGCTGGTGCAAGTCGGTCGTCTCAGACCGTTGATCTTCGACTGGCACGAAGGCCAATCGTGGTGGCTAAGGTGGCGGCGAACACAGAACCTAGAAACTCATTTGACATGGATCGAGAGAAAGTGACGCGGCGACGACGCGGGGTTTGAGTGGCTAGGTTTTGATGATGATGATGAGATGGAGATAAAATTTCTTAAGATGATGAGGTTTTTGGGCGGGGGAGATGATTTTTTGGGTTTGGGTGGCTAGGGTTTTTGAAAATGAAGAATATGATGTTGTGTTCGATGAAGAAGATGATGATGAAAATTGTTCGATGTTGTTGATCGATCAACTATTGATTTTTTAAAAAATATATTATTACTTTTTCTTTAAAAAAAAAAGATTATTTTTAAAAATATTTATTTATTATTTAATTCTTTTTAATTTAAAAACAATTTAAATAAAAAATAATAAAGAGAGATCTCCACCGTCCATATCATAGAATGACGGTGGAGATCCATATTTTAATTGTATTTTTTATTTTAAGTATATTTTGTATTTAATAAATATTTTGAGGGTTATATGGTAATTATATGCGGTAAACTAAAGGATAAAATGGTCATTTGACCCTTTGACTTGACGGTCAATGCCCCAAATGGATGGGAAAGGTGACAGAAGGGGGCTTTTTACCATTAGTTTGATTTTAGGGGGGAAATCGGTCAATATGCCGAAACTATATCCTTGTTTTAATAATAGGGTAAACCTTAGGGTGTAAATGGAAATATCCGTAAAAGTTACCCATTGGAGCTAAATTATAGCAAAAAATCACCTTTAACATATTATAAAGTTAAATCTTTAAAGTGTGTAATTTATTTATTTATTTATTTATTAGTCATGAAAGGTTCATTTTTGTGATGAAGCATGATTACAGGCTTACAGCTAGCTTTTTCATTATCTTATTGTAAAAAAAAATTGTAACTTTCTTTGATTGATAGAAAAAAATAAAACAGAAATAGTGCCAATCAATGTCATTTATCATTTGCCAGTATAAATGTTAAAGTTACCAAAATGAAAGAATTTTTTTAAGACTATAATAATGTCTTGGTCAAGGAAGACAATCTTGTGATAGGTTTTTCTTGACAAATTTTTAATTGATTATTTGTTAATTAAAGTATATTTTAATAGCTGTAAAGCTGTAACCGTCCTCATATTAATGCTAGAATCAATCCCATTCAAGGTATGCTGTTTATTTATTTATTCATTTTTTTTCAAGTACCACAATAAAAACACTATATATATATATACATGGTGAGATTTAAACTTCTATTACGTGTACTTATATAATATGTGTAATTCTCGATAGAGGTATGGCTCAACTAGTAGATGGATTAGTTTGGGGTTTGAACAAATGACTCATAGGTCAGCGACTCGAATCATACCAATAACAAAAGCGTTTAAAAAAATATCTAGTCCCGGATTAATAAATATAATATATATGTATATGTAATGTGCAATTAATATTAGTGATATAGAATGGTAATGTAATACTTATATATATATATATATATATATATAAAGAATTATATAATTAAATAGCAATTGTGGTCCTATGATTAACTCAAAATCTCAAATAAATTGGTTTTCTTGCAAGGATTTATCTACTAATGCCAAAAAGGCTATTTGTTTTAGACGGTACAATACAATACAAGCATTAAAGCTTAAACCTTTATGAATCATGAACAACCAATATAAAAACTACTTTTATTGAAAGCAACCACCGCCTGATACGAACGTTTGTGCAAAAGTCTCTCAAATTTCAAGTAAATTAAACAACATTAAATAGACATTGATATTATCATAGCTAACATATATAACATTGCTACACTTTTAATCACATTTTATATAATAAAATGAAAATAACAGGGTATGTTACATATTCAAGTGCATAGTAATTTTATAAAAGTAAATGAAAATATGTTAAATTTATAATCGTACACTTATACAGTAACGATTGTAAACACGAAACCGTTTGGTTAAAAACTTATTCTACTCTATCCAAATTATAAACCTAACATACCATTCCCTAAAATTGGCATTTATTACCAACTAATTGCCATCTTATTATCACTATTACTAACTTGAGATCAAAATGTAAAGTTGTTAGTGAATTATATAGTTTAATATAGGTGGCTTGCCCCATTAGATTTCTTGCAAATTGAGTGATAAATCTTAAATCTTTGTCAAATCCAAAGTAGGTAAAGTTAAACTCAAAACAACCATTCAAGTCACCCCTTTTAGAAACCTTTTTTTAAGAAACTTTTTTTTTTTTTTTTTTCAAGTTTCTTAAAACTGATTTATCGGAATAAAATAAAATTAGGCCCGACAAAGCTCGTAATTTTTTTTTAAAATATTACAATAATTTAAGATTTAAACAGAAACTCGAACACTTAACCCTCATAATATAGATATATCTAAAATCACTGAACTAATCTCATCTTATTTTAGAAGCTCGTAATTAACCATGATTAAATAAAATCCAAGCAACCTTTCAAGGAATAAGAAAAGCAGATCTCAACAGCAAAAATCTACCACACGAACCACTTTGCAACACCTGTCCATACCTTTTACTCCAACAGCTATGTTTGGTTTCCGATAAATGGAACCTCAATAAACACACGTGTAGGCATTTTTTTTAATAAAAAAATTCACAATCCAAAATCCCACGTAACCACAACTTCACCGGAATCTTCATATTCCGACGATTCCTCCGGCAAAAATGCCGTCATTTGGATAATATCAGATGTCACACAAATAATATAGTAAAAAAGAAAAGAGAAATTAAAATTATCCATTTCAATTATGATTGAAAAAAAAAAAAAAAATACAAGAGTAACTGGTTATCAACAACAGTGAAGAAACACGATCAACACGATCGTTTCTCTTCTCCGTTGCAAAAAAAGTTGAGATCAGCTACGTATTCACATCGGTGATCATCGAAACTCACATGAAAGCTGACCGTAAATTTTTTTCATTTTTGTTTTTTCTAGGCTAACAATTTTTTTTTAAAATATATATATATAAAAAAAAAGGTTCGATAAAAAGAAAATTAGCGTAAAAGAAAAATCTGCCGATCTCCGATGATAGAGTTGTTGTCTTAACGGAGAAAAAAAAAAAATTCAGGCCATTTCTGCTGGTGGGTGGTTTAGGTCAAGATCGAGGAGGAGTCTCCGTGGCTTGACATCGTGATGGTTCAAATCGACTATGGAGGATGAGTCCGAGTCGCTCTGGACACTCCCGTTAGCCGCCACGTGGAAATTGTAACTCTGTTGGTGATCGAATCTGAGCCGTTGATGATACTGTTGTTGTTGTTGTAGTTGATGGTTCTTCATCGCAGCCATCGCATCAAAATAAAACACCTGATTCGCCGCCGCAGCACCAAAAACACCTCCCACTGGCTGGAACGGAAACCTGACGGCGGCGTTAAACACTCCTCCTCCAACTCCGCCGATGCTTCCGCCACCACCGCCGCAGACACCGGCGGCGAGATTTAGATCCAACGGCGAGGAATCGATCATCAGAGCCGGCTCACGGCTCGACGACTCCACCGTACTACTCTGGCTAGGGCTCTGATTGCTGTTAACATTCTTGGCGGCGACGTTATCGCAAGGCAAAGGAAAGTTAGTCTTGGCTTTGGCGCCGCGAAATTCCCGGGCGGCGGTGTCGTAGGCTCTTGCCGCCTCTTCCGCCGTATCGAAGGTACCGAGCCAAACCCGGCTCTTCTTCCCCGGATCACGTATCTCCGCCGCGTAACGGCCCCACGGCCGCTTCCTCACTCCCCTAAAATGCACCTCCTTAACCAACCCACCGCCGCCGCCGTTATTGTTTCCGTTAGATTTAACAGTACCCGCCGTCTTCTCTCTCGGCGCCATTATATATATTAAAAAAAATTGTTTTGTGTGAGGGAACTGATAAAAGTTTTGATTTTTGTGTGAAAAATTGAAAGTGGGGACGCAAGAGAGAAGAGAGGAGGTGAGGTTGGCTTTATAGAGCCGAATTGGAGACGAAGAGAGAGGAGGGGTACAGTCAACGATGGATTTGACTGTGGGCGGCTGGTAGGGTAATTTAGTAAATTAGTAACAGTGTTAGTATCCCAATTACGTGGCATGTGGGTTGTCGAGTGAAGCATAAATAAAACATATATATATATATATATCAATCAATATCATTATTCATTATCCAACGGCTGTAAAACGTACAGTACATTGCGTGCGGTTGCTCTTTCTCTTGTCCCTCTCACCTACCAGCGCGTGTATCACAATTATTACTTTCGGAATACAATTCGGTAGTCACTCATTTTATCGAATGCTATTAAAATGACTATGAATTAGAAAAATTGGTTTATAATGTTCATCGCAAACATAGAATATGATGTAAATAACTATTTTATACCTTTATACCTAAAAGGTAACGAAATGTTCATTTGTTATAATAATTATTTTGATAGAATTCGGCTAAATAAATGACAATCGGATAATTATTTCTATCTTTTATGACATGAATGGCGCGTGGTGTGGAGGTGGAATTAAGGATAATAGCGCGGGTGTTTGAACAAGTTGTCGGCATATTCTGCTATCTCGCCGCGTGACTTGGATTATTTGTTTTGATTTTTGGATTTATGAGGAGGATAGGCTTTTTTTAGGCTGCTTGGCTTTGCCTTGAATTGAACCTCCCACTCACTCTCTCTCTCTCCCTTTCTTTTTTTTCAAGCCCATACCTTTATCCCTTTGAACCGCTCACTTGGACCAACAGGTGTTCCTTTTTACCCAATACAATCCCGACACGCGTCGTCTGTTCCTTACGCGTGTTCAAGCCAACTGCGTAGAAAGTAAATTATAAAAAAATAATAATAAATAATAAATAAAAAAACTTACGTCTGCTGGTGCCCACATGAGTACCCCTCTGACACCAGTATCGATATCATCCGACAACTCTCATCTCCAACTCCTCCCCTTGGTGCGTGCTTACCACGCTCTTTCTAAATTACCATTCCTTCTCTACCCCTAGTATCAAAGCAAAACCTTTTATTTTTTGTTATTTACATTTATTTTAAAAGAGTTCTTGCAATGGCTCTCCGGTCCTCTAAAATTAAAGAAGCTGACTTCACCTCTGATTCGACGCCGCCATCGCCGATGTAAATGGTATATAGAGAAACAACTATAAAATAAATTTTTCTTATTTATTTCAATTTAACCGATAAAATCAGGTCGTTTGTCACGAAGAATCAATTAATCAAATGAATTTATGTTATAACATGACACGATTACATTGGTTGGATTCATTGCATTGGGTGCAACCAAAATTTTCTACCATATCGGCTCTCTCTCTCTCTCTGTGTCAGATTTTTTAGGCAAGTATGAATATAAAATCAGTGATAAAACTTCATGTGAGTTTTGTTGACTGAATTTTAGTAGGTTATTTTGATGATCGTGCATGTATTTTACATGTTAACATAAACGAAACAGAACAAGAATTATATATGGGATTATAAATAAATAAGTAATTAATATGTTGGTGTTGTTGCAGTTTGGATTTGCAAGCTATTGTGGTGGTAGGTTCGTTACTAAATCACCTAACATAAATGCAACATTAAAGACTGGAGAAAAAAAAAAAAAAAAATGTTTCAACATCTGTTTCCAGTTTTAACTTCTCTTTATGATCAGATATTTCAAGGTAACAGTGGGAAAATTATTGTTTATTAATAGTCATATTAAAGTCTACCTTTCTTTATCAAGATTTTAAAGATTATGCTTCAATGTTTCAACATTATTCAGCAACCTTCTTTTGGGAATTAATTACTAACAAAATATTTTGAATATCTTTTATATATATATATATATATATATATGTGTAATGTGTTGGTCTAATTACGATTTTAGTGACAGGAATTTATATGTTTCTAATTAACTTTCAACGTCCATGCCAACATTCTTAAATATGAGTCGATCTTCGAACTTTAGCTTAGGGAAAAAGACTTTAACAAGCCGAACATATCATATTAGGATGTATATATTGGAAACTTTGGATAATTAAAGATGAGAATTTTAAAATAAG
Source organism: Acer negundo (assembly GCA_035582765.1). Lineage (NCBI taxonomy): Eukaryota > Viridiplantae > Streptophyta > Magnoliopsida > Sapindales > Sapindaceae > Acer > Acer negundo. Next base: position 20,308,792 of record CM069232.1, on the reverse strand, counting down.
TATACATGTGACCAACTGACCATCGATGAGTTCATGAATAAATAAATGAAATTATACGCCTGTATTGTTAAAATCTTTCTTATATATTAAATTGTCCAATTGGATTCAAAATTTGCACAAGATTGGACATTTTTAATTGTGTTAAACAAATGATATATCTTTAAGACGATAGTATGAGCTAAATGAGAATCATACTATAATAAAATTAGCAACACTATTCTTTAGTGGAAGCACTGTGGTGACTAAATGCAAAACATATAAAGCCGATTATAATTAGGTTTAGGTGTGCCTCATTTTCATTTGTCACAACTCACAATTCGATTGACAAACACTTGTTTTTAAATATAACCAGTTAGAGCTCGACAAGCACATATCTTTTAATTATTTATGCCCAATAATTAATTCAATTTGCCGATGGAGTGATGTGCAGAATATTAACAATTTTCATCACCGTAATTGATCAAATGCACTTCCTATTGTTTTATATTATATAAGATGATATATACTCTCTTCTTGATGTGATACCATTAACACAATTCCACTATTACGTACTAAAAGAGTACAAAATCAACTCGCAATGTCATCTTTGTCAACTTTATCCATCTTATCTAAGAGACCACTCTAAATTAGTAGGGCACACACATATATATCGCATCATAATTTCAATATTTGGAAAATAATTACTCGAAAAATGATATCGGGATTCTTGCATACGATTGTCTCCTTACCTCTTATATACTGATCTAATGACATTTATCATTATAATGACTAAGTGGTTAATCATAAATATGAAGAAAAGTTTCAATTTACCTCGACATATACGTTCAAACCATTTATATCATGTAAAATGATATAATTACTTTTTCACTGTTATGAAATGTTGAGGTGAAGATTCCGTTGATATTCTCATAGAATTAATTAGGCTAATTTATAAATATATATATCATATAAATAATCTAATCAAGACTTCTAAGTTTATAATTTACAATAAACCGATCACAATTCACAAACTTGTATTTGTTTTGAAGCTCACGCGAGCTTGAAATGATCATATATGTTTTATATGTACATGTCAAAATCATTGCATGTTTATGGTACAAAGTACTATTACATATAAAAGTACGAAATAATAAATCACCGTCTAATGCGGTTTGATGATGAATGACACTCTTTTGATCTGACAATATCCATGATGTCGGTTTTCGTATGGTTGGTCGGATATTGAGAAGATAAGATCCATAGTATCATTACATTATCTAGCTCATCATGATCTACAGCAAAAAACCATACATGTCTCACAGAACAGAATCACACGAAACCATTTTAAAAAAGCTTTGATATGTTTCCGAGAACAACCACCGTAGATATGGCTGCCATATGCCCATGATGTGAACGTGTATGATATTGATCGGATCTTCCAGTAACCACCATCACCACCATGCAAAAAATCAACAATCAACCACAAAATCTTTGGCTGCCGGAGACATGACACACATCGGTGGCCCCCATTTTCTAGAATGAAATTGTAATTACGTGGCAAGAGAGTAGTGGGAGACATAGTAGATGAGAATTGGATTTTGAGAAGATTAACATGAAACACGTTGACCAATCGTAACATGTTGATGGTGTGTGGTGAGGTGTCTGTCTGTCTGTGAGTCTATAATATGTGTCTGCCTTTTACGTGTTGACAAAAATGGAGTACCGAATTGTGGGGTGACTTTTAATTAATGTTGAAAAAGATTTGCTCCATCGTTCGTGATTCGTTATCGACTTTGTGTAGCCACCACACAGCAGTTTCTTCGGTTCTTTACTTCTCTATCATCCGCCACTCATTTTAAGTATGGAGATCCAAATCCAACGGTAAAGATCCATTTAGTTAAGAAAAAAAAAATCCTTTTATTTTTTAAAAATACTTTCAATTTATTATTTATTTTAACTTTATATTTTTCATGATCCATAAGTTTTTTTTTTAATAAAAAAACTAATATTTTTAGGTTTTTTAGAAAATAATTTTATGTTGTTAATTTATTTTTATAAATCATTTTACTATTATTTATTTTTGAAACTCAATAAATCATTTTGATAAGGGTAAAATTGTACTTTTATTTATATAGTTAAAGTTGACTATTAGCATTTTGGTCAAATAGATTAAAGTGATGTATTTTGAAAAAATAAGGGATTTAAGTTGCTAATATGACAAAAATGTTTAAATAGATGACATTTCACAAAAAATAAGGACTTTAGTGAAATTACCCCTTATAATAGAGTTCAAATGTCATATTCCGGACCATGATTATAATGGTTGATCTAACAAGTTTTCAGTAAACCCTAATCCAATATCTTATAAATTGTATAATAATAATAATAATAATATAATTTATAAAATATTTAAAATTAATTCGAAAGAGAGAGTTATTATGGAATTTTAGCACTTCAAAAGAGATCATAAACATAAATATAAGAAAATCTTAGACGCATTAGATAAATTGCTAGAACAACATATGGCATAGTTGTCTTTATATTCAACTATCAAATATCAAATCTCAAAACACAAACTTCAATTTTATTTTTATCGATCGCGAACTCGGTTATATCTGATGTAATATAATTTTGAGGGAATAGGAGGAATAACACCAAATGAGTTTGGTTTTGTGGGAATATCATCAAGTTATTAAATCAATGTTTTTTAGCATAAAAATATTTGATGAGACTAAAATACCCTCACTCATTATTTAACTTTTCTTTTTATTCTCTCTCTCTCTCTCTCCCCTCTGTTTTTTTCAAAGAACTCCAGCGATCTATCAATGGAGGTCGGATAGACCTCAAATGGAGGTCAAAATGACCTCAACCTCCATTGATGGTCAATGAAGAAGAAGATAAAAAAACAAAAAACAATCTGGAAATAAGTCTCTGGTAGGTCACTTGGGTCACTTGAGACTTATTTCCAGATACCATAAGACTTATTTCCAACTACCCAAGACTTATTGCTGAGACTTATTTCTATAATTTTTGTTATAACTGAGGTCGTTTCAACAACCTCTAATGGAATCGACTGTTTCAATGACCTCCATTAGAAGTCATTTTAACCTTTATTGGAGGTTTGTTCGATTTCCATTGACGGATCAAGGGAGGTCTTTGAAAGAAAAGAAAAAATAGAGAGAGAGAGAGAGAGAGAGAGAGAGAGAGATTGATTAAGGGCAATTTTAGCCAATTCCATTAATTGGTACTTTTTTTATAAAACTTATTAACTATGTGACTTTTATATAAATGGCTTTGGAAAGAGTGACATAAATAAAAAAGAACCCTATAATTTTTCTCTACAAACAAGCCATTATATTAATATAAATTTCAAACTACCTTTAACTAGCTAGGTCAAACTTTTTAAGAGTATATGATAATTATATGCAAGACACTAATAGTTTCCCAAATTTATAAATATATAAATATCATCAACAAAGTGATCAAAATGAGCTGGTTCGTTATAATTAGCTTGTAATTATCGCTTCAATAATTTAAAAGAGAATTGTCGAGGATCAGGTCATGATATACATATACCAGTAAAGGACGACAAGTGTGAAAGATGCATGCATTGATGATTGATGTATATGCAGACTGGGATTTGTTTTATTTTTTTTATTTTTTATTTGTTATAAGGACCCAGAAAGCGATATAGAGGTGTGAACATATGTGGCTGCTTCACGATAACGCGGTCAGTAGACTCCACTTCAGAGTCCAGACAACATTGTATGTGAATTTCAATTTTCATGCACATTAGCACACAAATATATATATATATATATATATGGTATGACTTGTCGGTTCCTGAAAATTGATTAATTTGTGGAGTGTGTTGACCCATCAAGTCACTTTTGGTTGTTAAAGTTGCTTGGACTCAAATTCTTTGTTGAAAAATAAAATAAAATTGTGTTTTGGAAGCAAGAATATTAATTAATTAATGTGCCAGCTCTCCGAGTAAGGACTCGGTCAAATACATGCATATGTTAAACAATATTTCATTTTAAACAGAATATTTGAAAGAAATTATAGAGATTTTGAAGTCTTGTGTTCATATTATATTTTCAATCTTGCTAGATCTCATAAGTCATAATTGATTGATTTGAACTTGATTATAAGAATGACACGCAAATTATAATTTATTGATCATAATTTATAAGCAAGTGTTTTGTGCTGCTGATTATACCATTGTCCCAAAGCTAATTAGATGGGATTTTTATTAAAAAGTAATATCCGACGTTGAAAAATTAAATAAAATTAAATTTCTATGGACTCTCAGATTTAAAAAAGGATGAATTTTTTATTTTCTAATTCGGCTAACAGAATCATTTTAATATCATTCTAGAATCAAGACTTAAAACACAATAATTCAAGATCATAATAAGACCATAAATCTTCAACATTATGGTATATGTCTAAGGATTTGATGGATTACGGTACACCCAACTTCCCTATTAAGAAGTTGGTCAACATTACTCATAGGCTCATAGTTTGGAAAGATGCATGTTTTCATCAATCTAGGTTCCAAGCCCGATACAAATTAATTTTTTAATTACTTCTGGTAATTTAAAATTTAAGTTCGTAATTCTTTAAATTAAAAAAAAAAAAAAAAAAAAAATTCAAAATTGAAGTCGACAATTGCTAAAGTTGGGTACACATTTTTCTTTTCAACTGATGATGAAATTCAATGGTTTTTTTTAAGGGGTTGACTATTTTAGCCTAACCATTGTTTGTCATATTAGTGACCATGGCTGCATATTCCAATAAGTTGCAAAGTCCATGTCAAAGAGGGAAATATTTTGTGTTTTGTTAATCCAAGCTTTGAACTTTGACCAGTAGGGGCAAAAAAGATTGGATTTGCTTTGGACTTTGGAAATATTGACAAAAAAATGAGTATATGGCTTAACTTTAAAAATGACTTTAAATACAAAGGTTAAGATAACGGTTGACATGGTATCAAAACTCAATTAAAAAAATGAGTCAATGGTGATATAAAAATGAAAATAATTACATAGATTTTGTAAAAGGTGTCGATATTGCCACCGAACAATATGATTTCTGCACCCAATTAGAATGAAATTAATTACAAAAAATGCTGATATTGCTAAAGTGTCTTTAGCAAGAGACACATTTGAGTCTATAAATTGTAATGAAATTCATTCAAAATATATATAGAAGGTTTTTTTTTTTTTTTTCATTACAAATTATACATTCACTGTATTGAGAGGAAATATATAAAGTTCTCTATGGTTATAATTTATAGTGCTAGAAATTATAATATAAATAGTTGTATCTTAGAAAACAATCACATACAGAACTTCAAGTATAAGAGAATGAGTGGAATACTATTTTAGAACATTGCAATTTGCAAACCTCTATCTACTCATCAATTGCAGTATCTATTTGATAGGGATAACAAGTTCATTATAGTATTTTTTTTTTTCTTTAGTGAGTTAGAATATTCCCATATACATATTTTATTGTATAAATCCTCCTACTTTTCCTTTATTTTCATAACCACATCAACATCTTGTAGAAGTTGTAACTTGTAAAGAGTATTTTGATTATTTTTTGTTAAATTATTTTTTCCTAACTTTTTAAATAAATTATGGGTGTAAAACAAGATCTTTGGTTGGCAATATCGATACCCTTTTGCAAATCAAAAAACATACAAAGATTATCAAACAAGTTGTAAACAAATAATATCATTTTTTTTCAAAGAAAATTATCTTTAAATTGCAAATTAATTAAGCTTTCCCTTATCTTAAAAACCCTTCTTTCAAAAAATATCAAGGGTCATTTAAAATATATATATATATAGTCTTCGTATATATATATAGTCTTCGGATAGTGATTAAACTTAAGGATCATTTGATTAAGGTAATCAAGGTCTAACTTGAGAGAAAATCTTTAATGCAACAACGGTATAAATTAATATGATTACCTAGTCAACTATCGAGTCTCGAGTCTCGTGCCATAACATTAGAGTGAATAAGAGGTGCATCGGGATTTTCTCTCAATTTTAAAGTCCATTTACAAGCCTCACTTGTAAGTTCTCAAATCCCAATATATTGGGCCAAGGCTCCATATTATATTGGGCCGAGTTTTAAAGTCCACTTACTAGCCTCACTTACATCAATCCAGCATATAAAGGATTGGGCCCAATATTATTATTTTTTTTTAAAGGAAAAGACTTAAACCCATAAAAATGGAAAAATAAAAAATAAGAGTTTGCTTGATAATATTTACTGACATTTTCAGTTTATTAAAATGAAAAACAATTATAAACGCTTTAGAAAACAAAAACAAATTTTATTTTATTTTTTTTTCATTTTTATTGAATACAAATTAAAACAATATATATATACATACACCACAACCACATGTTTTAATAAAAAGCTGATATTTTTTTTAACAAACATTTGAACTTATTAAAATATGTGGATATGGTTGGTTGTCCTGAAATCATATATGAGAACTATCTTATATATATATATATATATATATATATATATATTCATTTTATTAAAAAAAAAAAAAAAAAAACTGAAAACGTTGTTTCAACGTTTTAATTGTTTTGCACATTTATACTTAAGGCATTTTTAGATCCTAAAAGTATATCACTTTCTTGTTTTTGATTAAAATTTATTAAGTACATCACCTCTTAGTAGAGATGGGAGTGCGCCTCATTTCAACCCTGGTGGTAGTGTTCTAATAGGCACTAGACGCTAGTCGGGTGGAGACCCGGCACCTAGCTTCTAGGTTGATTAGTTGAAGATTAATTGGTTGACAACTTTTTTTTCCCCGCATAAAAATCCAATATAAACAAAATCCTTTTGCAAATCCATAAACACCAACAAAAATGACAAAATACAATTACAAACCAATCCAAAACCATAAACACCTTTCCAAAATCAAAATCCAAACACAAAGATACAAACCCTAGATGGACGAAGAGCGGACGAGTGACGACGATGGCAACATGGCAACGGCGGACAACGGCTTTGAATGATGAGATGGGTGATTGAAACTTAAATGGGTTGGTCAAGATGTTTGCTGGTTTGGGAATTGGGGTTTACTAGTTTGGTTGTGAACGAGATGGGGGACTAAAGTTATTTTGGCTTCACTTTAATGAAAACCAAAATTGCAACATTTTGACTTTATTAAAGTGAAGTAAAAAACAACGCCATTTTGGGGTGTAAAACCCTCAAAATGACATTGTTTTATTTTCTTTTTTCCTTTTTAAGATAGGTTTCGGCGGAATCAACGGCTTTGACTCCGCCAAGATCACTTAGGGTGACTAGTGCCGACTAATACAGTCGATTAATTGCCGCCTATGGCGACTAGCGTTAACTAATACAACTGATTAATTGCCGCTTAGGGCAACTAGCACTGTCTAGTTGCCCGCCACTTAATACAACTGATTAGGCTATTTTCGCCATAACTGGATACTGCCTAGCGCCTAGGCGGCGATTAATTGACCGCCTAAACCGATTTTTCGAACAGGCTTGGTGGTGAGGGGTTCGAGTTCTACCATGTGCATTTTACAAATATGTGTGGAGAGTTTATTCCGGTTTATGAGAGTAGTTATCTTATTGGCAGGTCCTAGTAGTCCTATTTTAATAGTTGTAATACTTAATTTTATTATTATTTTTTTATTAAAACAAAAAAGAAATTTTTTTTTTACCGAATATCCGTCTACTATTTGGCAGGTGAATTCCATTTTAGGCAAGGACGTAACTAGGATTGAAAATCAGGGTATGTTAGGATTTTATTTTTTATTTTATTTTTATTGAACATTAGCATCACTTGGTTAGAAGTATAAAATTAGACGTTCCCGTAAAATGCACATTTTGAATAAATACTTTATAAGATTTTATTTTATTTTATTTTTAAAAAGTCAAAACAAATTATAAGAGAAACAAAAAATACAAATACGGACACTTATTAAATTGTATCCTATGGTTTTTTTATTTATTAATGACAACGATAATATCTCTTTCAATGTAGACATGCATTAAGTTTGTTAAAAATTTATTTTCCATCTTAATACGAAATGATGTTCTGATAATTTTCAATGTTGAAATATATATATATATATATATATATATAATGTTCTTATATTATTATATTAATTTGATTCATTCAAAATATACTAATATAATGTTCTAAAAAAATTTAATGAAATTTATATAATAATATCGTTACTTTGTAAATTTAAAATTGGATAACCCTAAAATTTTAAAACAAAATAAACATTTAAAGCTACAATATTCACCAAAACATATATAATTTGAAGATTAATTGTTGGATGTTGATAAAAAGATTGAGTCAAATTTGAGCAAATTTGAAAAATGATGAGAAAGAATTGTTATTATAAAAAGATGAAAAAGAAAAGAAAAATTATTTATTATACTTTAAATAGAAAACTAGTGTGTAACTCGTGCGATGCACAAACTTTGTTAAAAAGATATTTAAAATTTACCTTTACTTTTCTCTTAAAGGTACATTTTCAATTTTTTTTTTTTAATTTCTCATTTCATAATACAATTTAGCTATTTTTTGGATAATTTTTACGGACCATTCTTCCTTTAAGATTCAATTAATGTGTCAAGTGTACTAAATAATTTTTTAGGTTCTATAAGTATTACATAATAATTTCAATAATTTAGTTGTTTCAAATTCTACTCAAAAGTCACTATAAAAGTCATCGATAAGTATTATATGATAATCTCAATAATTGAAATGTTTCAAATTCTATCGAAAAACCATCATAAAAGCCAGATGAGAAAAATATGAGGATTTTAATTGTATTTAATGGAGATGTTATTTATGTATTTTTGACTAAGGTAAATATTAGACATGGAAATAAAGAGAAATGCTTCTACATCAGTTAAAATATATGCATGTTTTCGTCATATATATATATATATATACATTTTTTCTATTATCAGTTCGAACCTATAAAAATTGTATCAGTTTCTTGCATGTGGGCCACTGGATTTAAATACTTTAACTGACAAGTGTATACAGTCAAGTCAAAATATTTAAATCTAGTGGCTCACATACAAGGAACTGATATAATTTTTATCAGTTCGAACTGATAATAGAATTTTTGTATATATATATATATACACACACGTAAATTCCTAAATAAAATAAAGCACCGATGCGTTCGATGTATATTTTTTCAATATTGAAATTAAGGAGAACACGGTGAAATTGTTTTGTTTTCATTCTTTGGAAAATAAAAAATAAAAAAATAAAAAAATTGCTGTTATAACCTCCCAAATCATCATTTAGATGTTTTATTTGTTTTTGTTTTTTTTTTCCCAAATATTTTCTAAAAGCATTCTTATCTAGGCTACAGAACCCAACCATGGACCCCCATTCATCCGGCTTCTCTTTCGAAGTACTCTTATCATTACAACAATCTCCTTTTCTTCTCAATCTCCTTTTCTTATGATTACAATAATGTCTGGAAATCAAACCAGACATTTTAGCTTAAATAATACTTAAAGAAATTATAAATTTATTGTTTCAGTGACAGCAACAAAAAAGATATTAGAGAAAGAGATTGAAAAAACAGAGATTAGAGATTTAAAAAAACATATCTATCTTCTTTTGTTATAGGTATGAGAAAGTTAAGACTTTTCAACTAAAAAATGAGAGACGATGATATTAAATAAAGAAAATAAAGATGGGGTGCTCAACTGTTCTTACCATATGTAAATATATATTGATTTTTTCATAACAATTTTACCTTTTTAAAAAGTTATTTTAATAATAATTTTACTTGAAACTTGTTATTCCTCTAATTATTTTTTAGTTTTTAATCATTAATGAAAAATTAAAAAAAAATTATTTGATTCATGTAATTAAATATAAATTTTAGTATTTGTTATAATTTTCATTATTTTTATTTTAGAAAAATATTTTCAAAAAATTCTACCAGACACAATTTTATTCTTGAAAAACATCTAATTTAATTTTTCTCCTATTTTTATTTAAAAATTTTGTTCTGAAAAAATATATAAAACAAAAACGTTAACAATAAGATAATGAATAAATCAATAAAACATTAATTTAAAAAACTTTCCTTGACAGAGATATTGAAAATATGGGTCTTCAACCTAAAAAAAAAAAAAGTTGAATAATAAATGAATAAAAAAATGAAAACCAAGAAAATATGTGAAACTTTGGAAAATAAAAAAAAGTTAAAAAGAGAAATGAATTTGAAGAAAAATTTAGGATCTATATAAACAAAAGTCTCTTTTATAATGAAATCAAAAATCCAAGAGTCATGCTTAGAAAGTAAATTAAAATGGGAAAAGCAAAAGTCAAATTAAATACACATTTGAAACACAATTTCAAATATTAAATTGAAATCAATCATATTAAATCAATCTTATCTTGAATTTATCTTGACAGTTAAGAATCCAACATATTCCATGTTAATGTTCAATAGGAAAGGGTTATTATTTATTTGCTTTTATTATTATTATTATTATTATTATTTACTAAATTGATTTAATTGTCGGCATTTAATAATATAAGATATTATGAGCACTCATAATTGATTGATTACATTTAAAAGTTTAAGAATCAAACATATTCCACATTAAGGTCGAATAGGAAAGAGTTATTATTTATTTTCTTTTATTATTATAAATAATGATTTTTTTTTAATTTTTTACTAAATTGATTTAATTGTAACATTTATTTATTTATTTTATTTTTTAAAGAAAAGAAAAAAAAATTAATAATAGAAGATATTAGGAACAATCATACTTGATTGATTACATTTAATTCAAAAACTCTCATACGGCGATATGTTGCGCTATGGAATTCTATTATTATGATATGATATGATATGATATATGATAACATTAATTCTTTAATTATTATTTTTTTAATTCTTTAATTAATTTTTCCACCCTAGCCCCCACAGGTACGTCTCTGATATTAGGAAGTACTAGTTTTTGAAGCATATGTAAGACATGTGCTTAAATCAATATTTGAGTTTCATATTTATAAATATATATATATATATATCCTTGAGAAATAATAAATGTTAATATAACACATACAATTTTAGTTCATGTAAATGTTATTACATTAATTTAACACCTTGAGGAAATCTTAAATTCATGTGGATGATTTAATTATTTTTCTATTTGACCATAAATCACCGCTTGAATTTTTTCTAAAACTTTTTTTTTTTTTACTGCATTTCACTTTACACACATCCATTGTATAATTCACAAAGTCATAAAGTTTCACACAAATTACATTTCCACCCTTGTATAATTCCCTTTTATATTTCAACACATTAAATACATAGAAAATTATATTTTCATCCTCAGTCCCATTTTACAATTTAAAATAATAAAAAATCCTTGCTATATAGTCCATGTTGTGTTACTATTACTAAGATCTGTCTATTAAGTAATTATACAAACTTGAAGGGTTGTATTTGTCAATCGTCGTTCAATAATCTAAGAGATACTATAATTGAAATCTTACTAAACTCTATCCATTAAGTAATTATATAAACGTTAAAGGTTGTAATTGTAATTTTACATGCAAAGAAATTAAAAGAACAAAAAGGGATGCTATAATTGAACCGACATATCACACTTTTATATATAGCATAGATATGGATATTGATTTGGGTCCAGTCCATATCATTACCTCCAGCCTCGTAGCAAATAACCATATAAAACCATAATAATTTGGGTAAACTAATTTAACAATGATTTAACCTATTTAGAATTTTAAATTAAAACAAATGTTGTGTTGCTATTACTGAGACATGTCTATTAAGTAATTCTACAAACTTGAAGGCTTATATTTGTCATTTGACTTTCTCAAAAAAAAAAAAATAAGGATGCTATAACTAAAATCTTACTAAAAGACATCTATTAAGTAATTATATAAAGTTTAAGGATTGTATTTATAATTTTACTTTTAAAGAAATTAAAAAAAAAAAAGATAAAGAAATTAAAAGGATGCTATAATTCCAATATATTTGTCATTTGACTTTCCTAAAAAAAATAAGAGGTGCTATAACTAAAATCTTACTAAAAGCTATCTATTAAGTAATTATATAAACTTTTAGGGTTTTATTTGTATTTAAACTTTTAAATAAATTAAAAAAAAAAATTCAAACAAAATCAGGGGAGGGGTGAAAAATCCAGCCCAACTCTCTCTTTTTATGTACGGTATAATATATAGTATAGATATAAAAAAACCTGTCAATTAATTCCACATAGAGGAATGTATTTATGTTTAGCTGTTAAAAACTTTAACAAAAATAATATAATAAAGAAAGGTTGCAAGATTGGGATAAGTGGAAGTCATATCTGATTGGTGCCTATTTAATAAAAAGAAAAGGGAAGTGGATAAGAAGGGAGGAAAGAGGCTGTGGAGGAAAGAATTAAGCGATAGAGAGAGAAGGGGTAAAGAAATTAAAAAAAAAATAAAAAAATGAAACAAATTCAATCAAAATAAAAGGGGGTGAAAATTCCACCTGGCAAATTCTCCCTGTAATGATATTGATGTTTAATACTTTAATACAAAAACATTAAACATGAATCATGACCTTTAAGACGGTTAAGAGTAATATGCCACGAGGCGGTCAGACCAGACAGAACAGCCGCCAATTGTCCATTTAAAAGTCAAATGTTCAAATTCATGACCTCATCTGTCATCATCAATAACAACGAACAAAACAAATGAAACATCGTCGAAATTTAATATATCCGAAAAAAAAATTCAAAAAAATTCTCCTCGAACCAAAGACCACTTCAATGGGTCTTCCCCAACTCCTTCTTGTCCATGTTTTGACTAAAAGCTCATTTATTAAACCCTTAAAGAACCCGCAACTACAAAGCTCTCTCTTAGACATAGTCATAAATAGAAAGCCAACCTTTTTCTTCATCGCCTTCTCTAATCAAATCAAAAAAAGTCAATGGCTCCTCATCGGCTGGACCCGCAATCGGCGGCAGAGAAGGCTGTCTCGGCGATCGGGTTCGGGTACGACTTGTGTGGTGACCTTCGTTTGACGTCCTGCAAGGCCGGTCCTTCCGGGTCGAGTTTGATTGAATTGGATCAGAGCATGACACGAGACCTGGTTTTTCCAGGTGGGGTTGTTGTTAAAGGTGCTTCTAGTTCGATCAAGTGTGACAAAGGCGAGCGTACGAGGTTTCACTCTAATGTTCTCTCGTTTAATCAGGTGATTTTGATTTCCTTTTTCTTTTTCTTTTTCTTTTTTTGGGCAAGAAAACTCTATCTCTGTGTGTGTTGGATTTGTATTTTTATAGTGAAACAACTGAAAAAGTTGAGATTTTTATTGGTATAATATATGTAGACTTGCAGTGTTGTTTGGGTTTTGGAGGAGCTATTGTAAAGTTTAGATTTTTACAGCGACTGTTCATATTTTTATGAGCTGTGTTTTTTTAGATTTATGGCTTGTTGGGGCAATTTTGACTAAATTTGCTAAAATATGGTATCATGATTCATGACTCATGAGCACTCTGCTCTTGGTTAATGTTCTGATTTGATCGCGACTAGGAAGTATAATTGCTTAGTAATTGAAGGGCATTTTTGTGTTATCTAACTCTATTCATTGTTTTTTTAATTACAGATGTCTGAGAAATTCAATCGGGATCTGTCTTTATCAGGTAAAATTCCTTCGGGTCTATTTAATGCAATGTTCATGTTCAATGGCTGCTGGCAGAAGGATGCGTCTGCCACGAAAAGTATGGCATTTGATGGTTGGTTCATATCTTTGTATAATGTTGAGTTGGCGAGATCACAGATAGTTTTGTCCGAGAAAGTGAAACAAGAAGTGCCTACTTCATGGGACCCTGCTGCCATTGCCGAGTAAGTCCTTGAAGCTGAAAGCAGTAGATGTAAAATTGCAGTATAATTCAACAAAGTAATGATAGACTTTTCGGATTGCAGTCTAATGTTTATCCTGATTTTCCAGGTTCATTGATAAATACGGTACTCATGTTGTCATTGGGGTAAGGATGGGTGGTAAAGATGTCATTAACATAAAGCAGATGCGGAATTCGAATCTTGAATCCCCTGAAGTGCTGAAATGTTTAAAGCAATTAGCTGATGAGAGGTTTCCTGAAGATTTAACCCCCGTTGTGTTTTCAGGAAAATTGAAGGTAAAAGGCATTAAATGATTGTCTTATATTTTTTGATCATACTGTGCTTATAGGATGTTTCACAAAGGCAAGGTATTGGGAAATAAGCAGGTGATTGATCATACGACAGTTTGGTCAATGACGGGAGTCCATAAACATCGTGGAATTTCTATTTACTAGAGTCTTAGCTTGTCTACATTGAAAATCTGAGTCTTTGTAAACAATATGAAAATTGTCACACAAAATCGAACTTGGAAGATGGTAACTCTTGTTTTCGAAGGCTTTAATAGATTCTTTTGTTTCTCAAGCTTACACTAGTCGAATCAGAGGAGCTCAAATGATTTAGATCTTTTGAAAGATGAACTTATAAAAAGAAATAAATAAGTTGTTTTTTTTTTCTCTTCGAATCATTCATGGATACCAAATCATACACTATCTTGATAATCTGTTTAAAGAATCAATAATTCATCAAATCCTTGATATTTCTAACTAAAAAGCATTCACGAAGGTTAGGAAAAAAATACTACAAGACCTTCTACTAAATCTAATTTTACATTGGTGCAAGTGTTATTGTGAGAATTGATAAGGTACCGTTCCACGTTAACATTCTTATTTTTGTTTTAGGATGAAAATTCAAATCCTTGGGATCCACATGGGCTGTTTCCTACTTCTGCCAGGCCACCTACTGTCACTCAATTGAAGAATGGTGTAAGTTTCATGATCTCTCTTGTACCATTCGTTACTGGAACGAAACCAAAGAAAAGCAGTCTGCTTGCAAGATAATATCTTAAATGATTTCTTTTTTATAATTTATTTTCAGGAAATTATTAGCATTAGTATCCGAAGAGGAGGTGTTGATGCTGGTCAAAGTCATAAGGAGTGGCTCTCAACTGTATCTCAGTCGCCTAATGTCATATCAATGTCCTTCGTGCCCATAACAACACTCTTGGCTGGTGTCCAAGGCAACGGATTTCTGACTCATGCAGTGAATCTGTATCTCCGTTGTGAGTATATGAATCTCTCTATCTATGAGTTTGGTCTCTCTTTTCATTGCTCTTACTCTACGAATCTAGCTTGAGAATTTTTTTTGATGGTAATCTCAATTATACTTCAAGAGTGCAGAGAAATATAGTAATGAAGCCATTAGAATATATTTATGTGTTTTCTCAGTCAAGTATTGTTATAGGTCTGTAATAGATGTTAATTCGTGCAGTTAAGCCACCGATTGAAGAACTCCAGCAATTTCTAGAATTTCAGCTACCTCGGCAATGGGCTCCAGTGTATGGCGATCTCCCACTTGGTCTTCGGCGCAAGAAACAATCATCTCCATCCCTTCAGTTTAGTCTTATGGGACCCAAGCTTTATGTCAACACCACCCAGGTAAATCTTTAGTTTTAGTGTCTTAAAATCTGTCATACAACTGGTTGTAAATTGTAGAAGTTTTGATAATTTTTAGCTGTCCTGGTTTCTAGGTTGACACCGGAAATCGACCAGTGACAGGAATCCGCTTATACTTGGAAGGCAAGAAGGGTGACCATCTAGCAATCCATCTTCAGCATCTCTCAACTCTTCCACAGACCCACCAACTTACAGATGATCACAGTTATGAGCCGATTGATGAGCCAGTTGAACGAGGATACTATGAAGCGGTTAAGTGGAGCATATTCTCACATGTGTGCACTGCTCCGGTGCAGTACAATGGAGCTCGCATTGATGACTCTGCTTCTATTGTGACAAAGGCCTGGTTTGAGGTTAAGGTTGTTGGGATGAAGAAGGTGCTCTTTCTCAGGCTCGGGTTTTCAACAGTCGCATCTGCCAGGAGCCGTAGATCTGAATGGGATGGACCGTCAACCATGTCAAGGAAATCAGGAGTTTTCTCAATGTTGATCAGCCAAAGGTTCAGTACTGGATTAAATCAACCTGAGAAACCAGTTAAAGTGGACTTGAATTCAGCTATTTTCCCCGGAGGCCCTCCACAGAAGGCACCAAAAATGTCAAGCTTCGTCGATACAAAGGAAATGGTCAGGGGACCGGAGGACCCTCCCGGATATTGGGTTGTTACCGGAGCCAAGCTGTGTGTAGAGGGTGGCAGAATCTCAATCAAAGCCAAGTTTTCATTGTTAACTATAATGTCAGAGGATGCAATGTCGTTGATGTGAAAAAAGATTTGAATAGGGAACAGATTCTATATTCATTTGTATCAAGTTGTAAATTTGATCATGTTCATCATCATTACTTTTTAAATCACACTGCAGAAAAGCAAGTCCGGTGTGGATGAGATATTGAGAGTATATTTATAAAATAGAAAATATCCCATGCCTATCAACTGCCTTTATTTCTCATTGAAGCCTTTCAAATTTCAATAAGCTTCAAAATGTTACCAATAATCTCCGCAAGAACACGACCCATCTTTAAAATGGTGGAATCTGTTTATGTCTCTGACTATAATTTCCCTGGAAACAACTTTACTAATGAACTTGAGTGCTTCATGGCAGTCGATACAGACTCGAAGATTCTTTTTTACCCTAATGGTAGCTCCCGGTGGAGTAGCAATCAACCCAAAAGCCACTGCAAGTCTTTCACTGTGGTGGTATAGAAGCTGCTCCTTTTCACTTCGTTCTACGTCGTGAAGATCAATCTCTACCATGGGAACATAGCCAGCTTTATTCAAAAGGTCACGTAGCTCATCAAGCTTTGCATAGATTTCATCAGTTCTAGTATGACTTCTGTCCCCAACAATGAAGGTGTATACCTTGTCTTTGACCTCAACCCAACTCATTGCAGGCTCCTTCTTCACTTTGCTGTCTTTCATAAGTCTTCTCACCATTGCTACATTTTCCCACATGCCAACTGATGCATAAATGTTTGCAAGAAGAACATGGGTTCCGGATTTATTAGGTTCTAGAGCAAAAAGCATCTCAGCAGCATGTTGGCCGAGCTCTATATTCTTATGAATTCTTGCGGCGCCAAGAAGAGCACCCCAAACTGAGGCATTTGCTTGAAATGGCATTGTATTTAAGAGCTCCATTGCCTCGTCTAATTTCCCTGCTCGACCAAGGAGATCGATCATGCAAGCGTAATGCTCTTGCATAGGTTGAATTCCAAACAATTTCTCCATTGATTGAAAATACTGTTTCGCTTCATTTACCAAACCTGCATGATTGCACGCGCAAAGGACGCTAACTAAAGTAATGTGATTTGGGGATACACCATCTTTGAGCATCTGATTGAATAATTGTAGAGCATCTTTTCCATGCCCGTGTTGAGCAAGTCCTCCGATCATTGCAGACCATGAGACGATTCCTCTCACCGGTATCTCAGAGAAAGCACAGTCTGCATCATCTATGCTACCACATTTGGCATACATGTTAACAAGAGAGTTCCCAGCAAAAGTATCTGATATGAATCCCAACTTTATTAAGTGAACATGTACTTGCTTCCCTTGTTCATATGCTGATAGATTTGCACATGCATTTAGGAGAGAACTGCAAACAAAGGAATCCGGCTTGATCTCCCTATCTTGCATTTCCAAATAAAGCTTTAGAGCTTCTTCACCTTGTCCGTCTTGAACATAAGCTGCGATCATTGATGTGAAAGCCAACAAATCTACAACCGGGAATTCTTTGAATATTGTTGTTGCATCTTTGACATGACCACATTTTCCATATGTATCAGTAAGGCTGTTTACAACGTAATTATCAGATTCAAAACCTGATTTGATAGAGAGTGTGTGAACTTGTTTACAAACACTGATGGCTTGAAGGCTAGCTATGGATTTAAGGACTACAGATAAAGTTGTGTGGTTGAATCCTACTCCCTCCCTGTACATCAAAGGAAATAGTGATACAGCTTCTCTGTCTTCGCCATTTTGAGAATATCCAGAGATCAAAGCATTCCAAGCAACCAAGTCCTTCTCTGGAATCAAGTCAAAGACCAATCTTGAATCATCCATCGAATCACACTTGGCGTACATATCTACAAGTCCACCACCCACAACATAATCCCATTTTACATCTATCTTTATCAAGCTACTATGCAACTGTCTACCCAATTCCTTGATCCCCATTCCTGCACAAGCTTTAAGGGCACTTGACAAAGTAAACATATTTGGATATGTTCCTGAGCTTTTCATTTCTTGAAACAATTTCAAAGCCAAATCATGGTGCTCGTGAAGAACACAACCAGCAATCACAGCATTCCAAGCAATAATATCAGGTCGGTTGATTTCCTCAAAAACAGCAACCGCATCTTCAGGATTCCCTACTTTTGCATACATATCAACCAGTGCATTTGCTGAGAATGGGTCCGAACCATAACCGAGCTTTATCAAGTACCCATGAATTTTGCTTCCTTGACCACCATCCCCCAAATTGGCACAAGCGTTAATCATACTAGACAAACTGAACTCATTAGGCCTTATTCCACTCAAAACCATTTCTTGGAACAAGTCAACTGCTTCTTTATAAAAATCACTCTGCACATAAGAAGAGAACAATGAATTCCACGAAACCACACTCCGCTCTGGTATTGCATCAAAAAGTCTCCTTGCATCAACAAAGTCCCCGCATTTCGCATACATAACAACCAAACTATTAGCAACAAACTCATCAAACTCAAAACCTGTAACCACTACAACCCCATGAACCTGCATCCCTAGCTTCAATTCCTTCTTTATACTACAAGCTTTAAGTACACTAGGAAATGTGAACTCATTACACTTAACACCCAACAAATGCATCTCTTCAAAGGCCGAAATCGCTTCTCTACCAAACCCATGTTGAGCATAGCCAGATATCAAAGCAGACCAAGAAACCAAGTCTGGTTCAGGACTTTCATCAACCAGTTTACGAGCATACACAAAAAACCGGCATTTCGAGTACAAATTAACCAGATGGTTTCTGAAATCCGGGTCCTTCAACAATCCGAATCTGATCAAACGGGCATGGATTTCCATGCCTCGAGTTAAAGACTTTGAAGTGGTGCATTGTGACAGTAGTTTGGAGTAGGGTATTGAAGTAGGTGAAGAATCGAAATTGCTGTTGTGGGTCAAGCTTAAAAGGGTTTTGTTTTCTGGGTTTTCAGTGATTACAGTGGAGGTTTGTATATGCTTAGAATGGGTTTTGAGAGAGAGGGGTGTTTTAAAAAGTAGGTAAAGTCGTTGGTGGTGAACACGTTTTTGAAGAGAATTTTTATGGCTCAAAAGCTTCATGGTCCATTTGATCATTTGACCAGACCACTTCGTGAGTTTGTACACTTCAATGGTTTGGTCGTTTTTTCAAGTGAGATCCTCTCTCGTTTTTATTTTATTTTATTTATTTATTTTTTATTTTTTAAGTTACTGTACAGATTTAGTATTTTAATAGACAATAACCTCTCTTGCATAACCTTCTCTATAATCGTATGCGGTTCCTGTATTATAGTTGAAACCTATGTATTTATCAGTATTAACTTTTATTTATTTCTTGAAATCTAATATCCATTAGGTCAGAAGTATATAAGGATTTGTCAAAATTAATGACTCAAAAACGTACTCTTATAATACTAAGAGATATTTACTCCTATAATACCAAAAGAAGTCTTCCTCACAAATGTGGAAGTTGATACCAATCAATCAAAAATGAAAGTATATGATTTTTTTTATATTTTAAATCTAGTAAATTAATTGAAAATCTAAATCATATGGAATTAATTTTACGAAAAGTATTGTGTAAACACAATTTCATTGATGTGAGTGTAAGAGATTTACGATTAAGCCAACTTAAGTTTCTTCAAAATGTTTAATTTATTGGTACGTATAACTTATTTGTAAGATTGTAAGATTTTAATCGATAATGTGATGCTCTTATGTATTGGATATTTGAATTATTGCTTATGTTGTTAACACTTTTGAAATATATACATATTACAATAATTTGTGGGGTTTTTAAGGAAGGGGGAAGACTTGAATTCACAACTTCGTGGTGTGGATGTGAAGGGCATACCACTAGACCAACCTTATCTTGTCGCTTGTGTTTTTAACTTGTCATATATGTTTACATACTTTTCATTTAATTTTTATGAACAAGTTTCTAATAAAAATTAAGAGAGTTTTTTTATTGACACGGACAAATCAAGAGTTGTTAAGTTAGGTGGGATGTGATTAGAGAAATTTCTAAACAATTTCATCCATTTTGATGATTTCTCTATAACTTTTCATTTTAATGGAAATATGATATGATAAATTTGGAGTGAGCTTGATCCAATTTTCTTAAAGAAAACAAATGAAATCATTCCATTAGGTAAAGGACAATTGGCCATCACTATTTTCACAAGACTATCCTATCTGGGGTAAAAAAAAATTTGGACACGTTTGATCAATAAGTTAAAGATCATGAATTTTGACACAATTAAAATTAATGTGTTCAGTTCCGGATAACATTTGTGCAAATTTTTGACATACATATTTCCGAAATAAATTTAGTGTTTTGAATGAAATTTAGATTGATACAAACACAACACAACACGATAGCTTAAAATATGTCAATAAATGATTAATTAATATATTTTCTTTCATTTACAGCTTAATTTTCAAATATTAATCAAAATTGATGGGTTTATATACATCATATTTGTACAGCAAAAAAGACATGATTCACTTTGAAGGTGACTGGCTAGGTCTTGACTGTTGAGGGTTTTATCATTTGTGGTGGACAAAGAAGACAATCACCAAAGGGAAGAGCCCAAAAACTGAAAAACATGGTTCATGGAATCACATCAACTAGAAGTCTAAAAGCTCTACCACCACCCACCCCAATTTTTTTATTTATTTTTTTCTTTTTCCATAACTCATCCACCAAACAACCATATTTTCTTGCAAATAAATGTGTATCCAATGTGTGATTACAATCATGTCATTATTATTCTTATTTACGATATCTATTAATATGAGATTATGTATTTTTTTTATAAAGTTTTTGCTATTGGTAGGATTTAAGACACTGACCTAGAAGTCATTTGTCTAAATCTCAATCACGTCCATCTACCTAGCTGAACTACGTCCATATTGATCAATCACGTCATATTATTAATAAACCAACATACAATATTGTTAAAGTCATATCATATAAGATGAATATGAAAATATGTAATTTTTTTTTTTTATAAAAATAACGAATAAGTTAGGAGTCTGTATATCTACTCTAGTAACCTTTGATTTTTTTTCTTTTTTTTTGTTAGGAGAAGGACTCAAACCCGTAATTTCATGATGCAGATGTGAGAGGTAACCTTTGATAATTGTGCAGAGAATGACTTGTGTACTCTACCATAAGTTAAGGATATATTTTCATATATTAAATTATTAATGATGAGGTCGGAGACTCACTAATAGAGAAAAAAAAAAAAAAAAACTAATATATTATTGGCTACATACTACAAAACAAGATGGAGTTGGCCATTGTTATGTCCTTTATGCTTAAATTATTGGGATTATGAGTTCGAGTTATGACTCTTCCACGGAAACCCGGATTATTTGTAATCCTTTCAAAAAGATAATTCAAATAATTAGAAAAAAAAAAAAAGGGATTATAAGACAACTTCCACATTATTCATACATGATTTATTACAATATAGAAGAAGGTTTAATTGTCCCTAATTAAATTTCAACAAGGTCAAAGCAAGCCTTCCGTTTATTTTGATCATCATTTGCTTATAGATACATACCATTAATTACTCGTATATATATATATATATATTTTTTTTTTGTTCTAAGATATATATACATAATATATGATCAAAATCAGCACAAATTAATTAATTATTTACAAATGCGTCCACGGCAGGTACAACCTTTGAGCCTCCAATTGCGTGAAGAAATCATTAACCATCTCCGGTGATGAATTTTGATCTCTAGCTACCATCCAACGAATCCCAGAAAACTGAAAACAATCCCAACCCTACTTGTTAAAAACTTGATTTAAACTTTTAAATCAAATGAACGTAGATTTCACAGATGATCATGATTCATGAGACTCAAATTATAGACATAAAAAAGAAATAAAATTTAAGCTTCTTTGGAGCTAGCTATAAGCTATTACTGTGACAAATATATATATAACCATCAAAACTATATGTTAAAACGAAAAACAAAGATTTTCCCAAGAAAGTTCTGAGACCAATTTCTTGAATACCAAACTTGTTCAAAAAAAGAAGAAGAAGTTGATATATATATATATATGTATGTGTGAAAATGAATTTAGGGTGTTGTGTGTACGTACCTGAGAGAACGAACAGCGAGGTGTTGAGAGAGAGCATGGAAGAAGAAATTGGCTCCGTGAAGGAACACAACAACACCAGTACACCCCAGCACAAACAGCTCCACCATCATTGATTCGATCTTCTTCTTCTTCTTCTTCTTCTTCTTCTTCCTCCTTTGTTTTTGGCCTGATCAGATTATGATTTATGAGACTAGTGTTGTGACTGTGAGTCTAATTGTTGTTTTTGTTGTGGAGAAAAACAACAAAAGCTGTGAAATGTTGAACAACAATCGGATGCTTGTGCTTGGACTTCTTCAATCCTTATGAGAAAATCTTGAATGAGACTACAACGTTGGGAGACTGTGAGACTGTCCAATGAGATTGTACTATTTATCTTGAAAACATAAATATAAATTATAAAATTCTAATTTGATACAATTTCACTGGACAGTTTCACAATGTTATCACGTCCCACGCAAGAATTTTTTTATTTTTGATGTCCACGTCAACATCCATATCTTATCCCCCCACCCCCCTCCCAAAAAAAAAAAAAAAAAAAAGTTGCCAAATTTTACTTTTAAATTATTTTTTTTAACGGTGATCGATCTACCTGCTTCGTGGAGAATGGTAGTTCTGACAATTTCAAGGTTGGGTTTTTTATTTTTATTTTTATTATTTATTTATTTTTATTTTATTTTAAATTTAAATTAATTAATTTTATTTATTTATAAATAAATGACAATAAAATATTAATGTCTATAATTCTATATATGGGTAAATATCAGACCTACAATAGTGGGTAGAAAGTGGATTATAACCACAAGTTTGTGTTGGATGTATAGAGAGGTTCATGGAGCTGTGAATAACATGAGAGACATGAGAGACGTAGAATAGGAACAGCGGGTTTGGCTTAGTTGCTGTTAACAGTAATATTACTGGACAATTATATAGAAGAGAGTTGGTTTATTTTTATTTTAATTGATTTTTTTTTTTTAAATTTTCAAATCCTTAATTTTTTTTATACAATTAGATTGAAATTTAAAGACTAAAAACTGTTCATTAACATTGTTATTAACATTAATTTAGCCAAACCCATAGGAATAATATGAAGTTAAAATAAATAAATAAATTGGTGGGTAGTTTTGTTATATTATGTAGTATGTGGGTGCCGGAAGTAAATATTGGTTTCGATATTAAAAAAAAAAAAAAAAAGATATAAAGTTTTTAAAAATTTTATAAAAATATCATTAATATCTTTAAAACATCATATTAATTCTTCTAAATATAAAAAATATCAAAATATTTCGATATTTAATACCCTGAAAGTGAATGTTACCGACACGCCCCACGCCCTCTTCCCATCAACCCTGCCAGTAGTTGTGTTGGCAACTACTAGCTATCTAGTTGGCCTTTTCTTTTGTTTGCTACTTTGCTTTTTTTATTTATTTATAATAATTTCTCGATAAAAGTGCATAATCAAGAAGTTAATCAAGAAGTTTTACTCTTATTAATGATAGTGATCGAGATACTTTTTCATGTGATAATCTATTTAAAATAATTTTTGGACTTAATAGCACTGGACCCCTGAAATTTACGTAAAATTATAAATTGCCTCTTAAATGTTTTTTTCGACGGTAAACCCTTCAAACTTTTCTTTTCTTTGCACCACCCTTATGGAGATACTCCATCCTCAGGGGGCAATAAAACAAGTAGATGTAAAGAAAATGAGAGTTCAAGGGGTTTACTGTCAAAAATAAAAAAAAAACATTCAGGAGGTACATTACAAATCCGCGTACATTTCAAGAGGGTCTAGTGCTATTAAGTCTGATTTTTATTAGTTTAACAATTTTTTTTCAGTCAATCAAATACGATCCCGAAATTCAATATCCATTTAAAAAATATATATGAATAAAATATTGAATTGATTTATACTATATGAAATTGTGAATAAGTTAAATTTAAATTATTTTGGGTCTACACTCTTTTATCGGTTTACTTGATAAGATTCTTTTTTATCTTGTCGGTTTTTATTGTTTTTTATTGCTTGGAGTAGAGGTGGCCACGGTTTCGGTTAAACCGACGGTTTTGCCCACGGTTTAACCGAAACCGTACTTCCAAAAACCGCCCCAAAATCGAAACCGAAACCTACAGTTTCAAAACCGATCGGAAACCGGTTGAACCGGTTACGGTTTTGGTTTGGGTACTTCCAAAAACAGCCGAAAACCGGAGGTTTAAACCGCGGTTAAACCGCCGGTTTTTTTATTAAAAAAAAATTGACTAATCAGAAGCTGACACGTGGTATTTTTTTTTAATTTTTTTTTTTGAAAAACGGAAACCGAACCCAAAACCGTCGGTTTTTAAACCGAAACTGAAACCGAAACCGTAAAACCGCCGGTTAGAAACAGTGTACCAAACCGGTTTTTCGGTTACGGTTTCGGTTTCGGTTTTGGGTGGCCACGGAACCGAAACCGTCGGTTTCAAACCGAAATCGAACCGAAACCGAACTGTGGCCACCACTAGCTTGGAGAAAGAGCCCCTTGAAAATAAATTAAAATGTAAAAGGTTAATTACATAAACAACCACTAAGGTTTGATAATATTATGATGTTTTTGTCTAAATTTAATGAAATATAAATATTTTGTTGTTGAAAGTAAGTTGTAAAAATACATATAGTAAGACTTTTAACATTATAGAATTAAATCATTCGTAAGTTTAAATATATATTTTTTTGAACCACAAATTTAAATAATTGTTTATGCAAAAATTTTACAATATATTTTATATTATTGAGTTGTCTATTATTGGTGTCATCTTGTTATTGAAAAATTAAACAAATAATATCATCAAGAAATATATAAAAAGTTTGTTATTCTTAATCAATGGCTCGTATATTTTACACTGACTTATTATATTAATGCGCATGGATGAGGAAAAATGAAAAATCACAAGATTTTTCTCTACATTGCACACCAAATTTAATAAATTTAGTGTGAGAGTTTATGAGCCAATGATTAAGCAAAAGATATTGACTAAACAAAAATTGATAAATCCAAATATCGATAGCTAATGAGTTACCTTTGTAATGTTAGTGTGTAATGAGGAAAAAAAAGTCTATTTATACATATAATTTAACCTGGGTAGCAAATATTTCCTGGGTACGCACCTGTTTGAAGCAATTTTATTTATTTATTTATTTTTTCTTCTCATTTTTTCTTTAATAAAATAACTCACTAACTTGGCTACTATGAATTATAAAAAATTAAATTCTTAAAAATCTCAAACTTGTATATTATAATGTCTTGGGTTGGCTTTGAACGATTTTTTATTTATTTTTTGATAGTTACAAAAATTATCAATCAACCGACTTTAGTTAACTATTGAAGTTTAGATTTCAATTCAGTATTCCACCAAACTCTTCAAATTTAACTAATCACCATTTTTTTTTTTTAAGGATTTGTCGGAACCTAACAAAATCAATTACTACAAAAACAACCTTGAAAGCAATCCAACACCAATCGTTCAACATTTTTGACCTATTGTCATAACCTTATGAAATTAATCGCTATAAGTATAATCTTGAATGCAACCCATAATGTCACATCTCACATCGCTAGCGAGTAAGATCTATAGTTTGTATACAAGCCTTGGTCTCTCCTAACTAAGTAGACGCGTTTTGGGCCATGTGTAAAGGATGCTTGCGTGAAGCTTATGATCTAAAGCAAATCCGTGAGGGTGAAGGACGAGTGTGTGAAGCCCAAAGTGGACAATATTTACTTAGTGAGCCTAGGCTGTTTCAAATGGTACCAGAGCAGGCTCGCTACCCAGTGTGGGTGTGGATTGGGATTTATGATTGTGTTTGGACCCTCACGAGGACGCGTGGTCCGAAGGGGAGTAGATTGTCACATCCCACATCGCTAGCGAGTAAGATCCATGGTTTATATATAAGCCTTGGTCTCTCCTAACTAAGTAGACGCGTTTTGGACCATACGTGAATGATGCTTGCGTGAAGCCCATGATTCAAAGCAAATCCGTGAGCGTGAAGAAGGCTTGCGTGAAGCCCAAAACGGACAATATCTACTTGACAACTAAAGTTGATGCATATTAGCAAATTAGTCATACTAAATCATAAATAAGTGGATGGCCGGTTTTTTCTTTTTTTTTTTTTTTTTTTTTTTTTCTCCTTCTCTGGTATGCAGCACCGACCGCCACCACAAAGTCAACCAATGACGGTGGTGATGTCTTTTCTGCCTCGTTGTCTAATCATGTGATTATAAAGAGACAATTATGTTATTCTTTGAGCATGTTTTCTTAATTTTAAAGAAGACAAAATTATTAGCTTTACTAATTAATCTACCATTAAAGAAATCTTATCATAACTACCCACCCTTATAATCACCTGTTGGAAAAAAAAAAAAAAAAAAAAAAAAAAAAAGCCATTTTTAATGAGTTTGTAGATTCTAATTCAACAATTACATAAATAACTTTTTGTTTAGTTGAACTACATAAACAACTTTGTGGTGGTGGTCAAGTTCGATTAAATAAGTAAATATATGTTTCAATGAAAATATTCGGCATCCAATTTTATAAAAATATCATAAATATCGTTAATTTCCATAGAATATCAAAAATATTTAGAGATATTTTTTGTATTATTACCCTAAAATATGAAAAATATTGGATATATCATGAATATTATTTTCAACAACTCAACTTGCTATGTTAATAGTAACTTAAATAAGAAGCAAATCATGAGTGTCCTTTTCGCATTAAAGATAAATTAACTTAAAAGATAATTACGAAATAATAAGAATTATTAATTTATTATGATACTGTTTTGGCATGATTTTAATTTGATCAAAACACTTTACTATGAATTCACAAAAACCATTTAGATCTCCTTACTCGATCGGTGTCATATTTCAAAAAATGAAAGAAAACATATCATTTCATGGGATCGAAATGGAAAAGAAAAAAAGATTTGCAGAAAAGTAAATAATCAAGAACAGGAAGATGTGCAATAACAACAACAAACGGTACTAGTTATATTAAACTAGTTCACATTGCACTTGCATCAACAACATCAACATCAACATGAAACATGCATTCTACTTTGAGATAGGTGTAACATCTTCATATGAATTATAAATAATTTAGATGGAGCTTCCATCCCATTCTCTCTGCATTCCGGTCGACTACTTCCCGAGGTTTCCGATCAGAGAATAAGGCAGCTCCATACGACGCTATGTATGCCGGAAATTTTGCATTCGAAAATCTTATCTAGCGACACAACCACCATCTTAAAAATTTAAAGTTTTCAATAAATTAGAAGTAAGAGAAGAAGCCAAGGATGGGAATGTTTATCATGAAGCAATCATTCAAGCTGCTTCAATATTCAAATGAGGTACTGCAATTGGGGGTGGTTGTGTTGAACAATGTAGAACCATTTTGAATCCCTCCCCAACAATAATAACCCCACATTAAGAATTCGAATTCGAACGATATCATTCCCATTATTTTTCAACTTACTGTCTCGATTAGTCGCTTGACAGAGTTGAGAGAAGTAGATCTTGCACAAAACCAGCTCTACCAGTAGCTTGCTTCATCCTTCTTTCCCGCTCTTCGCGACTCAAAGAAGGATCAAAACTGCAAGAGAGATAAACAGGAAAAAACATGAGAGAAAGAGAGAGATACAGATGTTAAAATTCAAATCCAAACGAAAACGAAAGTTTCGACAGGTTATCAGGCATGCATTAGGCATTAAACGAGGGTCAATGCTTCACCATCAAAGGTCGTGGCTACACTAATACTTAATTTAACTCCATTCAACCCATATAATGAGAAAGCAGAAAGGTTGGACTTTTCGTAGCTACGTAAACATGCTTGTTAACTGCAACCCCAACCCATGCACATAACTTCTTCTATGTAGAAGTTTACGGGTGCCTAAACGTACCATCAAATCAACATATCATTGATGATTTCTAACATGATTTACTAAAACACATGCCAAATACAAGTCTAACAAGAAAACAGAAAGAAATCTAAATGTGTATCAACATTGAATCAGCGAAAGAAAACATTGTCAATCAGCGTATAACAGACAGCAACTGATTTCCTATACGCCTGTAACAAAGGAAACTTATAATGTTAATTATGTAACCTGCGACGTTATAACTCAACTATGTGAATCTATCAAATGCTATGTAAAAACAATAAACTATCATGGACAACCATTTGTTATGAGGCATGAGTATGACGTGATTTGAGCACCTTATCCGACAAGAACAGGGTTAAAATGCAGTACCTTGTTTTCCACATATGTGTTGGTGCTGCATTTTTTGCGGCAGTGTCCTCGGCACTTGTTATCACAGATTTTGAAATTTCCTCGGCTTCAGAAGTAGGAAAATTCAAAATAAGTGATGAAAGGAAAGGATCAGTAGCTGCATTAGAGACACTAGCGCTGTTTGACCGATATCCACCACCCCCTAAAAGCACTTGCAGATGAGCTTCCCGCAGATCCCGACCCAGGAGAGACAGTGCTTGACTGTTAGGAATTGCGACTCTACGTAATCTGCGACGTCTCTGCAAGTAATCTTCGGTTAAAGGAAACTTAAGAATTCAATTTCGTCAATAATACAACCAAGCCTTTTAAACGCATAATTTTGCAAACTCAAAATATGAAAAAACAAGTTAATAGGAATTTCCATAATAAAGGATATCTTGAACAAGTGACTGTGTTGCAGAGTAATGTGACTTAACATGTCTCGTGTAACTTTAACAGAGCAAATGGGACAAACCTGCAAGGGAAATGTAAATGCAGCATGAGACTCTTTTGTCAACAAAGCATCAGATCATGACATGAAGGAAACTAGTCAAACATAACATCCTCCATTAATCCTAGTATCCCACGGTTTTGAATTCATTACACAAAAACGAAAAAATTCAAGATGTTTCACCCGGAGTCACACATTCAAACAAAGAATCTTGTATCTCCATAAACTGAAAAAAAGAAACACAAGAAAAATCCACATGGACCCTTTAAATCGCTTTTCTTTTTCCCCGTAATGGCTACATCCGGGTTTTAAGCACTATTGATTTTAGGCACCACCCAAATGCAACTAGTCCTTGTAGTGTCAGCCTCAATGACATTCCCTGCATAGTACCTTGCCTAACTGTATTACAGTGCCTAAGTAACAAATCCGATCTTAACAATCATCCCGTTGCACTTGTGCTCCTTCTAACATACCGTAGAAGAAACAAAGTGCTGAGCTACTGATTGAGTCTATTGTTACGGCTTGTGTTTGTAGATTCATTAACGGATCCTCATACTTTTAAAGTCTTCACCAACATCTTTGGGTTCTTAATCAAAGATCGCCACTTACTTAACATTCTCCGATAGCCATAACGAAACTGGGCAGCTGTAACAGCAGTGCAATATTCTGGAAACCTCAACTTCATTGTCTTTCTAAATGGTCTTTGTAACTCATTTACATAACCAAATTTAAGGAAATTGAATATAATCACATTTACAATTTCGTTCTTCGTTCTTCGGCATACCACTAATTAAACATGAGCTATGCTTTACAGTGAAACATGACATGTTGGAAACCAAACAACATGAAAAAAACATCTATCACAATACTCAAGCAAGGTTTGATCTTTCTTCATCAATTCTTCATACACTAATGAAAATCAACCATCATTTCATCCCCACAAAAATAAATTAAACAGAAAAAAAAAAAAGGTAAAAATAGTTACAAACACAGATTACAATAAATCATTGGTTTTGATCCCCACAATGAAAAACAAAATCCAAAGTTTATAAATAAAAATCAATTAAAATGAACAACCAAATATGAAATATCCCCCTTCAAAGAGAAGAACAAGAAGCCAAATACAAAGAGAAAATGAGAGAGTCAAAACATAAAATTTTAGCAAAGACAAAGAAAATAAGCTTTTTAGGACAAACACTAAATCAAGAAATACAAGTACATGTCTGAAATATATCTACCATGTTCTTATCTACAAAAAGAGAAATCACTTTTAATATTACAAAAATTGAAAAAAATTGAAAAAAAAAAAAAAAAACCAACTTACGGTGACTTTAGATTCGCACGAGTGCTCATCTTCGAGATGCGAACACAGAGACGCGATGTCGAAATCCTCGTAACAGTATGGACATGGAAAATCTGGTCGGACCTGATCATCTTCTACCTCAAAATCATCGATGTTCATCCGATCTATAATTACATCACAAAAAAAAAAAAAAAAAAAAAAAAAAAAATAAAATCAAATAAAATCAATCAATATAATGGTATAATCACAAACAAACAAATACCCAGAAAAATAAACTATATTGAGATCCATTTAAGATAAAAAAAAAAAACAAACCAAGGTGGTAGCTTTGATGTTGGTGCTGCAAAGCGTATTGACGCTTGGCGGCGGCGAGGCGTGACGTCCAGAAATCAGAATCCATTGAAAGATCAAAAGATTCAGCAGTAGCTGCTGCTCTTCAATATTATTATTATTATTAATTTATTTTTTATATTATTATTAATATTAATCACCTTAAAAAGAAATTAATTCTCTACAAAACCCCAAAAAATAAGAAATAAAAAGTTGATATAAATATATCTCAGTAGTTTCAGATACCATATGTGAGAAACAGAGAGGAGGGATGGATTGAGGAGGTGAGGTGGGGTGAGTTTTTTTTTTTTTTTTTTTTTTTTTTTTTTTTTGGTTATTTATTTTTTAAGAAGTTGGTAGATGATTTTACGATTAGACATTGACTTTTTCTCTGATTAGAATGTTAATAAAAATAAAAGAGAGGAAAAGTTCAAATTAGAGGACGATTGAATTAAGGAGAGGGTGTTTATGTGGCCACCAGCTTTTCAGAGACCAAATGAGATGGAGACATTGTCGGATTTTTGTTAAAAACAATAATTATTTTTTAGTGGTCTTAAAATTTCCAGGCTTTTGTTTTTTTTTTTTTTTTTCTTGATTTCCACTTTCCATTGCATGTATTTTGGACCACTTTTTCGTCCACAAAAAAACTTGATCAATCTCTCTTTTATAGTAATTAGTCAAAGTATAATTGAAATGAAAGCTCATTTTCAAATTTGATCAACTAAACCCCGAAAAATAAATAAAAGAAAGAAGATTAATTGCCTTTTTATTTATTTATTTATTATTTATTTTTTATTTTTAATGATGGACGTAAAATCTAAAGAGTTTTGATAATTGTTAAATTTAAAGAATTTTTGTCATGAATTTTAAAGTTATAAGAAATGATTTTTGATCAGTTTTAAAACTATCTTTAAATTTTAAATTATAAAACTATAAATAATTTATCTAAAGGATGTAAAAGTAATCTAAACTTATGCTAACAATTAACAAATAAGAAGATAATGACATAAGAATAATATAATTAATTTTAGTTATTAGATTTTGTTGTTATTTTTTCAATTGAATTTTTTTTAAAAAAATAATGTATTGTCCGGATTTGTCCTGATTATCTATCTCATAACAAAAGATATATATTTTCCTTATATGCTTATTAAGAAATATACTAAAATTTATCAAGATTAAATCATACAAGTGCATATTAGATTATCCTTAAATAAATTTATAAACAACATAATATAAAAAGTAATAAAATATGATATATTTCGGTATATATTAAATATTTCATAGAGTTTAAACATTTTGATATAATGATCAGATTTTAAATTTAAATTGATAAATAATATCGGCATAATCAATTTAATACAAGTTATATATATATATATATATATTTCACAAAAATATATTTTTTGTTGAATATTTCACAAAATAAGTTAGTGTGGGAATGTTATTTATATTTGTTTTATATTTCAGAAAAGTGAGAAAAATATTTTACACGTGGAAGTTGGTATGAGTTTATACGGTGTCGTTTGCCGTTGTACGAATAGTGAAATGCATAAAAGCAATTGTCAGCTGACTCACAACTCACAAGTACACAACACAACTCACGAACTTGTTTTCTCTCCGTTTTTCAGTTTCAGTTTCAGTTTTTGCATTTTCGAAACAGAAAAAAGAAATGTCAACGACGACGGAGACAAAAACTCAGCAGAAACAAGCACCGAAACAACAAGAAGAAGCAGCAGCAGCAGCAAAGGTTGTGGAGAAGAGGAAACCTGTGTTTGCAAAAGTGGATCAGCTCAGGCCCGGTACCAACGGTCACAACCTCATCGTCAAGGTCTTGAAATCCGACACCGTTTTGCCAAAGACCCGCCCCACCACAGCCACCGCCACCGCCTCTCCCAATCTCCGCTCAACCCGGATCGCTGAGTGCCTCATCGGCGATGACACCGCCACCGTCCTCTTCACTGCTCGCAACGATCAAGGTACACGTCTTCTCCCTCTCTCTCTCTCTCTCTCTCTCTCTCTCTCTCTCTCTCTCTATATATATATATATATATATATATAAAGAAAAAGTTAAAAAGTTTCCATTTTTATGTGAAACAGAGACTTTTTATATCAAATCTTGAGATTTGTTACTTATGATTGCATATATATATATATATATATATGTTGTTTTGGATCAATGTAATCAATATGAAGAAAAAGTAATCACCAGAATTTACCACTTTGATTGTTGATCACGTAATTAGTGACACTAACATGAATTAATTTCCTGTTTCATGAATTATAAACTTTGTTTTCAGACAATACAAAATTACAAACGTATCTTATCTTTTTTTCTTCAAAATTCTAAGAGAGGCAGGGTGATGCAACTGATGCAAAAATCACACAGCTTGATAGTAATGGTGGGTGTGTATGTTTGTGTGCAGTTGACTTGATGAAGCCAGACACTACTGTGATTATCCGTAACGCGAAGATTGACATGTTTAGGGGGAATATGAGGCTAGCAGTCGACAAATGGGGTCGTATTGAGGTTACTGAACCCGCTGATTTTGTAGTTAAAGAGGGAAATGATATGTCCCTTATTGAGTATGAACTGGTGAAGCTAGTTGAAGAATGAAAATGGATTACTTCTATGCAAAACTAGTACTACTCTGCTTGATGATTTTTTTGTTGCATACGAAGAGGACAGAACTGGGGATTCTTAGCTTCATTAAAATTTTGCTAAAGTTATATTTCATTTGATCATTCCTGTACTCGTTTGGTTACTATGAAAATGAAGGAAAACAATCAAATGAATCAATTAGTTCATGAATGCAACAACTCAATTCACCAGAACTAGAACTAACTCAACCCCAATCCCAATCCGCAAAACATTTAGTATAATGAAATCATGTAAACATCCATAACTTACATCTAGAGCTTAGTATTTGGGTAAATGTTTAATAAAGTGATCTATTTCCATTTGATGCCAACTTCTTGGATTTTGACAGTAGACTGAGAAAGTGAGAAGGAAAAATGCCTGAAGAAAGATTAAAATCCATGGAGACTACGATCATTGCACCACATCCCAACAAACAACAATCATCCATCTACAATACAAAAACACAAGAATTACTTGCACAGAAAACAGAAATGTGCCACTAACGTAACATTGACAAACAAAATATGTAAGCATCTAATCAACACAAAAAGAATATTATTGAAATGTAACTTGTTAGTTGGGGATCATGAAGATCCATGACTTAAAAGTTCAACACAAGTATGATTGCTGATCAAAGACGTTAGCAAATATGATGACATAAGTCAAAGGAGGGAAATCACAGAAAATTTATGAGTCCGGGGCTGAAGAGCCGCTAAACAGAGTAAGTTGTATCTAGGTCCTACGATTTAGAATAGAGTAAAACTTGAAGCTAGGTTGTGTTGCTATCTGTCTATAACCATGTACTCCTAACTTATAAATGTCTTTATTTCTTAATCATTCTCATCCGACTATTCATCCATGCCAACATTCTCATTCAAATTGCAACAGTTTAATGAACATTTCCAGTTTCTTTTTGCAACATAATGAACATTTACGTGACAAAGTAGCGGTCTACATTAAATGAAGCATGCTAATGGTACATGGAAAAACTTAAACTAAGGGTTAAATAAGCTACAAATAATCAACCAGATCATAAACATAAGCAGAAATTGCATTCTCTGGAGCTATGGGAATTACAATGAAACAACTTTACCAATACATGCTCACATGGCAAATTATCAACTATAAGTAAATGCAAATAAAGAGAAGAAATCCTTTCAAAAAAAAAATAGAGAGAAGAAATACTAGATGAAATGTATGATACACATAATCATCAACACTATTCTAAAACCAAATTTATTTGAATCACACAATAGAATTAAAAATAATTCATCTATGACTTAGATCCTTCCCGGTTATTGAATAATCAAATTTTCTTTCATCCCCTTGCTAGGCTTTACTAAAGAGGCAAGAAGCATCTAGAGACCCTACTATAAAGCTTTATTTCGCCACCTTGTCTTACAGCGCATGTACAAAAACTTTTCCCGAACTCTCTGACATTCATCATACATCATCATTGCAATCTGGGTGAATAAAATAAATTAGTATGGTCCATATAAAGCTATTGGCATGAATATGAATTAAAAAAAAAAAAAAGACTAGGTTCAAGTTATGTCAGCAAACTTGAAATCCTGAATACCCCAGTTAACTCTCATACAATGTTTTTAGGGTCCATTCAGAATATCATAAAAAATTATACTCCTCACATCAGTAATGAATATTTTAGGAGTCATAAATACATACACCAACACTATCTCTAAGTGTAAAAAAAGAGGTTCTGCAAGATAACATTACAATCCTTATGCATAAAGAAATCCTTGACATAAATTAGGTTTAAGGATTTCAGATAAATAAATGGAAAAGGCAAAGCCAGATAATTTGATTTCAAGAGTTGTATAGGAATTGGTCAAATAAGGAGATCTACTAGAAGTTTGACAAAATTTTATTGGTCATCTCCAACCACATGAAATATAATACATGGTTCATCCTCAAGCTTTTTCCACATTTGTTTAGAAAGACCATCTTTTCACTTAACCTAATCGAAGTCTCTCCATCTTTGTCGCTTGATCTTCATCTAGTCTTGTCTTGCCCTACAAAAGGAAAAATGATATGCATTTTTTCATTGCATGCTAGAGATAGAGAGATGGGATTACTGCTCTTGGAAAAGATATAAAAGATTTGTTTGAATCAAGAGGCGGATTTTAAAAACCTTTTGGCTTTTAACATTAAGTAGTTTATGCTCAGCCAAGCCTGTTTCCCTTACAAGACTTGCATCTAATATCTTCTACACATATCTATTCCAATGTTAGCTTCATTTAATTGCATTTATACATCATAAACCTAGAAGGAGAAGAGTGTGATTGCAATGATGTAATGAAAGCCTGGTTGGTCGTAAATCTAAAAACTATTTTCCAGTAGGCCACATCAATCATTCCTCTTGAAAGTGGCCAATTTCCTGGAAATGCCAAAAAACCTAAATGAAAAGCACAAGGCACTGGATTCATATATCTTTACAGCTCCTATAGTTAATCTGGATCATATTCCCACTGAAAACTCTATAGTGAAAAACAACATTAAAGAACCTAAGCCCTTTTAGTCCAAGCATGGGCCTTTCTACTTCAAGCACAATTTTTTATTTTATTTTTTTATTTTTTTTTATTTTTAACTTAATTGAAGCCTCAACACACATAATCCAATGCAAACTTTGTTTACGCAGACACACAACACACAACGAAATACCAAATAACAAGTAACAACACCAGAAAGCTGAAATCACCATAGATATTAAAAAATATGAAAAGAAAACATAGAAACAATTATAAAAAAGATAAAATCAACAACAAATCTATAACTTTATAATGAAGACAACAAACCCAGATCACAAAGTAATGCAACATCAAGTTCTAAGTCGAAAATGTGAGAGAATTACCTTCAGAGGTCCAACCGTAGATGCGAGGAGACACCGAGAGCATGGACGTGAGCAATGCAGAAGCAGTGGCTGTGTGATACGGCAGCATTGTTTCGACGCAACAGCTCAACTCCACCGGGGACCTTTTCATTGAACATAAAAGGATTAAACATGTATAATTTCATTAGCTTTTTAAATAAAAACACTAGACGGGCCTATTAGAATGTATTGAAAGAGAAACGTTGGGTGATTAATTTGGGATGTGTTTATTACCTGAAAATACGATGAGAAAGGGGGTTTTGTTTGGAGACACGAAATGGTGAACTGGATGGCGAGCTGGATTTGGGTTTGAGTCCGGCGGCGATCCTGGAGAAGACGGTGGCTCTGGAGCGGAGGAAGGACCTGCTGGCAGTGGCGGCAGACATCGTTTGTTTGTTTGTTTTTACGAGGGTTTTGGGTTTCTTGAGGTTTTGCTATTAGTCCAGAGGTTTTAGACTTGTGTGTATGTGCTCATAGGAGCGTTAAGGAAGACCAACATATCAGCTTCATTCGCTGTAACATGTGGCGAATGAATAAGATGCTATTTTAGATGTAAAAGGCAAACCACTGGACCAATACGAAAACCAATCTCATTCTTGTGTTTAATTTTATTAACGTTAAATATTTTTATCTTATCAAAATATTTGTTCGTGAGATTTAACTGTTATATAGGACATGCATAGTTGCAGCCATACCGGGGTGATTAGAGGGAGAGAGTTGTTTTATCCAAAATCATATTAAGATGATGTGGTATATAAATTGTTAAGATCTAATCGTGAAATTATAGTGCGAGTAATATGATCTTAACAACTCACATGATACATCATTTGTGAATTATTATCGTTACTCCAATAACTACACTGAACTTATGGATAAACCTTTTATTTTTATTTTTATTTTATTGGAAAAAATAAAATAAATCGATGGTGCAACAACTTGAACCTCCGACTGAATTTGGG
Source organism: Acer negundo (assembly GCA_035582765.1). Lineage (NCBI taxonomy): Eukaryota > Viridiplantae > Streptophyta > Magnoliopsida > Sapindales > Sapindaceae > Acer > Acer negundo. The sequence continues at coordinate 20,271,497 of CM069232.1, read as the reverse complement.
CAGCGATAGATGAGACAGAGATTGAAAACCCAAGATGTTAGAATTACAAAGGAAGAATTTGTTCCTGAAGTAAATTTTTAGGAGTTCCAATGAATCACTATCAATGTTTTTGATACAAAACAGAACATAGTAGATGTGGTACTACATGTGAATGAATAACAATTTATTCTTCTTCATCTTGTATGCTAGTAGAGATTGATTGGTCTCACCATCACAAGTTATTACACTCTGTGTTTGCTTCTGCTCATCTTCATTAAAAGAGGAATGCAAATTCCATGTGATAAATCTACAACACTATTATAATGTCCTTTATTAACATCAGAACATCTTCCTCTTACTACTGTTGTTGTTGTTGTTGTTATCCTCCTCTCGTGTTCTTCGAAACGGATTGCTGGTTTCGGGAAGTACAAGCTCCCTCCATTGCAGCCTTTAAAACCAATTAGCCGTCCTAGCGATAAGCTGTTATGTTGGAAGAAGGAAGCCGTGGACTGCACGTAGACCAAACTCAAATAGATATGCAGATTGTAGAATAAATACAGAAATAGATGCATACGAGGGAACTCAAACCCAATACTCCTAGATCAAACCTGACTCTGGTACCATATGCACTAATAAGCTAATTTAGTTAGTATTTGTGGTTTGCTTTCAACAATGCCTACTGAGTTCAATGAAATGCATCAAGTCCCTTATTGAATTGCTAGATGGGTTCAATTTGTTTATGGATCATGGATGCATATCATATGCAAACATGAATTGGGTTACCTCAGTATCAAGATTGGAGGATGAGAGTGAAGTGAAACTGATGGTACGCGTGTGTGTAGAGTCTGGTTCTAGTGCTGCCTGAGCAGCCTGTGTGCCCTCCTCCATCACTCGAAGTCTTGTGTTCATGATATCGAGCCCAGGTGGCCATCCGTTGGATGTCTCAGCATCCTGAAAAGTGTCATTAACTAGTTCATATACCAGCACGTCCAGATTAACCACAAATACATGTATAACAATCTCATTAGCAGATTTGAAATTTTTGACCATACACAACATAGAATTGATTGTCTATTTGGTAATTTCTGCTAATGGCAAAGACGAAAAGCTCCACTTAAATCTACTAGCAGCATAACAAGAAGAGCTTAAAGTACTAAACTGAAAGGTTGAAATCAATGTACTATTTTCTGGATTCTTTTCAGACTTTTTAATCTAATTAGATACTTCAAAGTCAAGACTTTACTCCAGAAGTACCGTGTTCTCGGTCATACAATTCAATCTTGAAATTGCAAATTCAGAATACTAATTTTTCATGCTCAACCATGAAAAATGACTTAATTATTCTGAAATTATTCAGAATACTAATGATTTCTACAACGTATATTCTATTATCACTGCAATTCACACAAATTCATCGTCATTTCTGCTCTCAGTTTTACTTCCTTCGTTGATCAACTGTGACCCCACTTCCACCACCCAACAAGCGGAATAAAAAATAACAAGAGAAACCAGATTTTGATCAACCAACAAGGGAATATATTTGCTCAAAAACATGATTGCAAAAAATACCTAGGCAGGCCATTTTCAGAAACTTAATTGTCTCCAACAGCAATAATCATCAGAAATTGTAAGTTATTGATGAAAACACAATCAAACAGTCAGCAGCAAAGCCAGAGAAAGAGCTTTTAAGTTCAAATTCTATTAAGAAAACACAACTGATAATACAAGATAATTTGATAGTAAACAACCCTACCAAAACCGAAATCTTCACAAATATCAGTCACATGATACCAAAACAAACACCAGAAATAGAATATCAAAATGAAAAAGAGAACTGTTACCTGAGTGGCCATGGTCTCCTCCAGAATCCAGTCCTGCACAGAAAAAAAAAATTGCAGACAGATTGTTTGAAAGGAAGAGTATTGAACAAATTGGGGGGGGACATGAGACAATTGATGTTGTGGGTCTTACATTGGGGCTGTTCATCAATTTTAATCAGAGGAAGTTGATACTTATATTATTCAATTAACAGCCGATGATGTTCAGACTTCAGTTTAGACACAAAAACTGTTTAACCATATATCAAACCAAACTGACAACGAAAGACTTGAAACCAAACATTAAATGAGTTCTACTTACAAGGTTTTGCTGTACAAACTTTAGCCATATGTGATAGTTACAACAGTTATTATCTGTTTTTTTTTTTTATTCACATTGAAGCATTGGATTAAAATCTAATGTATATTAAACAATGGGTAGTGTTAACCTATGCTCTTCAACTAAAAATTTACTAAAAACGGAAAACATTTATTACAAATATACATTTATTGCATTGACTAAGGCAATAAATGTAATTAATATTTTCCTTTTAAGGTATTTTTTTAGTTGCTAACCTGGGCACAGTTTAACAAATAAAAATTTGCTCTAATAGGAAACCCAATAAATGCATAATTATTGCATTGATTGCATTGTCTCTACCTATGCATTTATTTAGTTTCCTGCTATAGTAAATTTTTAGTTGTTAACCTATGCCCCCAGGTTAACAGTACCCTAAACAGATATATGTACTACTGATCCTGTGAGGCTATGTAGAAAAAGTTTGCGTCTTAAAACAAGAAGTTTTCCGAAAAAATATTAACCAACACTTTTAAGGGCGTTTGATTTAAAAACCAACATAAAAACATCAAAAAGTTGTTTTGGTGTCGGAAAAAATTCAATACTTTAGTCTATTTCATTATCATTATCATTCATATAATACAACTGGTCTAAATTTATAAATATCATTAAATTTCAGTAAAGTCTTTATGGATCGTTATATATTGAATATCATATACAAGAACCAATAGATAATGGATTTAGTGTTGTCCTGTATAGTTTTCAAGTAGTTATATGAGAGAGATTTAGTTTCTTTTGGTTTTAATTTAAAAAAAATTTCATATCTATAAAGGCACTTTTAATTAAGTGGTAGAGGGCAATAGCCCAAGTGCTAACCACAATTCTAAACAAAATTGAGGTTCCAAGTTTGAATTCCCTTCTCCCAAGTAAAAAAGACAAAAACAATGCGCTATTAACTAATATTAATATATTTTAACATCAATATATAAATATATTAACACTTTATACAATACTATGCAGAGAATGAATCTTTACGACTAGTAATGATATTTAACACTTTATATCAATAAATAAATATATTAACACTTTATACAATACTGTGAAAATCACAGGTTTCCAGTTAACAAAAATAAAAAATGAATCTTTACTACTAATAGAAATATCATTACTAGCCGTAAAGATTTTGTTAACCGGAAATCTGTGATTCTTCACAGTATTGTATAGAGTGTTAATATATTTATATATTGATATACCTTATGATGTATATCAATATATAAATATGAAGAAAACAAGAATGAGAGGCAAAGGGAAAGTTTCCAAGCTAAAATCAGCCAATGATTGCTGAGCAAAGACCTTAGCGAATATGATAGCATAAGTCAAAAGAAGGAAATGAAAGAAAATTTATGATTCAGGGAATGTTGAGCCACTAAAAAGATGAAATTGTATCTAGGTCCTTGGATTTAGAACCGAGTAAAACTTTAAGCTAGGTTGTGTTGCTATCTGTCATAACCATGTACTCCTAACTTATAAATGTCTTTATTACTTAATCATTCTCATCCGACTATACATCCATGCCAACATTCTCATTCAAATTGCAATAGTTTAATGAACATTTCCAATTTCTTTTTGCAACATAATGAACATTTACCTGATGGTGTAGCAATCTACATTAAATGAAGCATGCTAACGGTACATGGAAAATCTTAAACTAAGGATTAAATAAGCTACAAATAATCAACCAAATCATAAACATAAGTAGAAATTGCATTCTCTGGAGCTTTGGGAATTACAATTAAACTATTTGAATCATGTACGGAAGTTTAGCGATACATGGCATATTATCAACTATAAGTAAATGCAAATAGAGAGAAGAAATAATAGATGAAATGTATCATAAACATAATCATCAGTGCTACTCTAATATCAAATTTATTTGAATCAGAAAGCATTCATCTATGACTTAGTTCCTTCCTAGTTATTGAATAATCAAATTTTCTTTCAGCACCTTGCTAAGCTTTACTAACAAGCAAGAAACATCTAGAGGTCCTACTATATAAACCTTTATTTCACCACCTTGTCTTACGGCGTATGTACAAAAACTTTTCCCGAACTCTCTGACATTCATCATTCATCATCATTGCAATCTGGGTGAATAAAATAAATTAGTATGGTCCATATAAAGCTATTGGCATGAATTTGAATGGAAATAAGACTAGGTTCAAGTTATGTCAGAAAACTTGAATACCCCAGTTCACTGTCATACAATGTTTTTCGGGTCCATTCAGAATATCATAGAAAATTATACTCATCAATAATGAATATTTTAGGAGTCATACATACACCAACACTATCTCAAAGTGAAAGGAAAGTGCCAAATTTCATGCATAACAAAAAAAAGGTCCTGCAAGATAACATTACAATCCTTATGCATGAAGAAATCCTTGACATAAATTGGGTTTAAGGATTTCAGATATATGAATGCAAAAGGCAAAGCCAGATGATTTGATTTCAAGAGTTGTATAATAATTGGTCAAATAAGGAAATCTACTAGAAGTTTGACAAAATTTTATTGGTCTTCTCCAACCACATGAAATATAATACATGGTTCATCCACAAGCTTCAAGTTTGTTTAGAAAAAACATCTTTTCACTTAATCTAATTGAAGTCTCTCCATTTCTGTCGCTTGATCTTCATCTAGTCATGTCTTGCCCTACAAAAGGAAAAATGATATGCATTTTTTACATTGCAAGCTAGAGATAGAGAGATGGGAGTACTGATCTTGGAAATGATATAAAAGATTTGTCTGACTCAAGAGGAGGATTGTAAAAACCTTTTGGCTTTTAACAGTTAACATTAAGTAGTTTATGCTCAGCCAAGCCTATTTCCCTTACAAGGCTTACAATTAATATCTTCTACACATGTCTATTCCAATGTTAGCTTCAATTAATTGCATTTATACATCATCAACCTAGAAGGAGAAGAGTGTGATTGCAGTGATGTAATGAAAACCCGGTTGGTCATAAATCAAAAATCTATTTTCCAGTAGGCCATCAATCAATTCCTCTTGAAAGCGGCCAATTTACTGGAAAAGTGAAATGCCAAACAACCTAAATGAAAAGCAAAAGGAACACTGGATTCATATATTTTTACAGTTCCTAACTTCCTTTAGTTAATCTGGATCATGTTCCAATTGAAAACTCTGTAGTGAAAAACAACATTAAAAAACCTAAGCCCTTTTAGTCCAAGCATGGACCTTTCTACTTCAAGCACAAATTTTTTAACTTAATTGAAGCCTCAAGACATAATCCAATGCAAAATTTGTTTACGCAGAGACAAAACAAATTACCAACAACACCACAAAGCTGAAATTAGCATAGATATTAAAAATATTATATATAAAGAAACATAGAAACAATTATAAAAAGATCAAATAAACAACAAATCTATAACTTTATAATGAAAACAACAAACCCAGATCACAAAGTAATGCAACATCAAGTTCTTTGTCGAAAATGTGAGAGAATTACCTTCAGAGGTCCAACCATAGACACGAGGAGACACGGAGAGCATGGACGTGAGCAATGCAGATGCAGTGGCTGTGTGAAACGGCAACATCGTTTCGACGCAGCAGCTCAACTCCACCGGAGACCTTTTCATTGAACATAAAAGGATTAAACATGTATAATTTCATTAGCTTTTTAAATAAAACACTATACAGGTCCATTTGAATGTATTGCAAGAGAAACGTTGAGTGATTAATATGGGATGTGTTTATTACCTGAAAATACGATGAGAAAGGGAGTTTTGTTTGGAGACACGAAATGATGAACTGGATGGTGAGCTGGGTTTGGGTTTGAGTCTGGCAGCGTTCCTGGAGGAGACGGTGGCTCTGGGGCGGAGGAAGGACCTGGTGGCAGCGGCGACGGACATCGTTTGTTTGTTTGTTTTTACGAGGGTTTTGGGAGGTTTTTAGACTTGTGTGTAAGGAAGGATGGAAACGGATCGGATACGGGTGGGATTTACAAAATTCAAACCCACACCGGTGAAAATTTTCTCACTCGTGTCGAACTGTGAACCCGTGAAAATAAATGAATTCAGGTTACCTGTGAGTTTTATATAGGTTAACGGGTCTGCGGGTCACCTATTAACTTGTAAAATATATTAATTTATAAATATATATATTTTTATATATACAATATAAAACTCCTCTTTATTTATAATGTAACGTGGAGAATTACAAAAACGATGATATAAAGCACTACAAAATAAAAATCCAAATGGATTTTCAAAGGCAAAACAAATAAACAAGCACGATGTTTCATAAGAGTAAAACCAGTAAATGTAATCTATCATTAGTTATATATAAATGAGAATGAGTAGAGTTTTTATATTTTATTCTCTAGTTAAAAAGGTTCCATTGGAGTTTAAATTTATAATATTTTAAATAATAAATATTATATAATTTTTATTTATACTGGTTCGTGGATTCACCCACGGGTTTGTTTTCCCAACTCGAACCCGCTAAGTTTTTATTTATACGAGTTCGCAGATCATAAATTCACCATCCAAACTCGACTCTACATGGTTGGATTCATGCGGGTGCCTGCGAATGCATGTCAAATTGTCATCTCTATGTATGTGCTCATAAGACAATCATATCAACTTCGATCGTCATAACACATGACGCTTTAAATATTACAATAATTCGAGATTTACGAAGAGAACGAACTCGAATCCACAACTTTATTGTGCAGGTGTGAGGGCTTATCTTCTTGTGTATAATAAGGATTGCAAATTGTTTTTTAAAAATATTTTTTTGAGGGATTTAACTATTATATAGGACATGAATAGTTACAAGAGCAATTACGATGAAGAGAGTTATTTATTTAAAAAAAAAAAAAAAAATTAAACCTTTCATTTTTGTAGACCATTGGATTGAAATCAAATAACTAACAATAATCGAGTAAATATACATTAGTTGACATTTTTTTAATCAAAAAATGAAAAAAGTCACGATACATTAGTTAATGAAAATCCAAAATGTTAGAACTAAAAAGGAAGAATCTGTTCTGTAAGTGAATTTGTAAAAGTTGCAATGAATCACTGTCTATGTTTTTGATACAGAACAGAACAGAACATAGTAGAAGTGGTACTACATGTGAATGAATGACATTTTTATTCATCTTCAGAGATTGATTGGTCTCACCATAGAGATTGTGAAGATTGGTACTACATAGAGATTGATTGGTCTCACCATCACAAGTTATTACACTGTGTGTTTACTTCTGCTTCTGCTCATCTTCATTAAAAGAGGGATGCAAATTCCATGAGATAAATCTACAACACTGTTATGTCCTTTACTCACATCAGAACATCTTCCTCTTACTGCTGCTGTTGTTGTTGTAATCCTCTCACGTTCTTCGAAACGGATTGCTGTTTTCGGGAAGTACAAGCTTCCTCCATTGCCGGCTTTAAAACCAATTAGACGGCCTAGTGATACGCTGTTATCTTGGAAGAAGGAAGTTGTGGACTGGTTGATCTCGCAACATCAGCAAACGACTGTTAGTATCAATCTAACAATAGTATTTAAGCATTATAATACACCCCCATGTGCTAGACTACCAAGCCCAAATAGAGATGCATATTGGAGAATAAATACATAAATTGATGCATTTGAGGGGACCCGAACACAAGACTTCTAGATCAAACTGGGCTCTGATACCATATGCACTAATAAGCTAACTTAGTAATTGTGGTTTGCTTTCAACAAATTTTTCTGAGTTCAATGAAATGCATCAAATCCCTTCATTAGCAGCAACCAAAGTGTATGCAAACATGAATTGTGTTACCTCAGTGTCAAGATTGGAGGATGATAATGAAGTGAAACTGACGGTACGCGTGTGTGTAGAGTTTGGTTCTACTGCTGCTGGAGCAGCCTCTGCTGGAGCAGCCTGTGTGCCCTCCTCCATCACTCGAAGTCTCGTGATCATGATCTCGAGGCCAAGTGGCCATCCGTTGGATATCTCATCGTCCTGAAATGTGTCATCAGTTAGCTCATATACCAGCATAGTCTTTTTCATGTCCAGATTTTAACCACAAATACATATATCAACCTATCTTTACTGTACTAACATTTTGTTTATAGCAATCTCATTAGCAGCCTAGAAATTTTGACCATACACAACATACAATTGACTGTCTAGATAAAACTGCATTTTCAAGCGAACACAAAATGTATATTTGGCAAGATTTGCGATGATGCAGCTTCTATAAGTCTACAACTTTTCGACCTCTCTGCATCGATTTTCGATTCCAGTTAACAACACAAGAGTTGGAGGATTCTAAAAATGTTCAAATTCCTCTTTCACATTGTAAAAGAGAAATCTCAATAAATAAAAATTTCTCCTGATTTTGAACAAATTTTCACACTTAAAACTGTTACTCTTCTCAAAGACTGTCATGCATGTTCTCTTCTGATGAAACTCAACCTTTAAAAATGACTTAATTATTCTGAAATTTATCTCACAGAAACATTCACACAAATTGATCTTCATTTCCGTTATCATTTTCCTTTAATGCAAAGAAATATATATATATATATATATATATTCACCCAACATGCAGACTAAAAAATCACCAGAGACACCATGTTTTTTAGCAAATCTCTCAAAATCACCCAACCGGGCATTTTCAGAAACTTAATTGTTTCCACAGCAATAACCACCAGAAAAATTGTTAGTTATTATTGATGAAAACACAATCAAACAGTAAGAACGGTTCAAATTCAATTAAGAAAACACGAACTGATAATACAAGATAATTAGATACTAAACAACCCCACCAAATTAAACTTATTTCTTCACAAATTTGCACTCACATGATACAAAAACAAACACCAGAAATACAAAACAAAACAAAATATATATATATATATATATATGTTACCTGAGTGGCCATGGTCTCCTCTAAAGAAAAAACCAAAAATTGCAGAGAGATTGTTTGAAAGGAAGAGTATTGAACAAATTTTGTTTTTTTTTTTTGTTTTTTTTTTTTTGGGTGGTCTGTGAAATTCTTCCTTAAACAAAAGACAATTAATGTCGTGGGTCCCACTACATGGGGGGGTGTTCATCAATTTTAATCGGAGGAAGTTGATACTTATATATTTATATATTCATTAACAGCTGATATGTAATCATAATTCATAACTACTGATTATGTTCGGACACAATAACAAAAACTGTTTAACCGTTAATTTACCGCCATATTTCAAACCAAACTGACAACGAAAGACTTGATGAAACCAAACCATGATATATAGTTGATACTTAGTGATCCTGTGAAGTTTTGTAGAAAAAGTTGTCATCTTTCCAAACCTTAATTAAACAGGTCAGATTCTAAACACAACTATATTTTTGCCGAAAATATATAGTAACCATAAATTTCATAGATGTTTGATTGTAAAAACATTGAAAATAATTGTTTTGGTGTCTAAAAAATTTCAATACTTTAGTGTATTTCATTAGTATTATCATCCATATAATATTTCTAATCAAAACTTATTAATATCATTAATGATCGATATGCGTTTGATATATATATATATATATATATATATAAATTTTCAAATGAGGACGTCATGATATAATTTTATTAGGATATTGAAAGTGAGACACTAGTTTTACATGCTTTGACTCAAGTGTGTATGTACTTATCAAAACTAGTAGCTGACATTCAATATTCTCGTGAAGTCATATTAGGACATCCGTATAAGAACGGGATAATATATATATATATATTGAAAAAGTGTTGATTTATATAATTAAAACATGCCGACTAAATATATCCATACATTACACAATATAAGGTTGGTCTAGTGGTATGTCCCTTTCTATATCCCCGAATTATTATAATATTTTAAAAACATATACATATATTTAGGTTCAACTGTTATGATATTTTATAAAACAAACTTTTATAATTTTTAAAACTTAAAATAGTTGAACTAAGTACTTGAATTGAAAAATCAAAGATAAATAATAAAAGCGATGTCATTGTGCCATTAAGATTTAAGACCCTGAAGTCCTGCAGTGAACCCAACAGCTAGCCCACCTCATAAATATTGCTCACACCCAATTAAATATTGATTTCAGATAAAATGTTTAGAGGTTCAAATTTTTTAAAATTTTAATTGAATTATCAGAACTTTAAACTATGAAAATTATATCAAAAATATTCAAGGATATTTTTTTTTATGGAAAATGCTTGAGTCAGTATTCAAGTATACTGACCATTCAATGAGGTGTTGTCACGTGATCAAAACTCTTTCACTTTTTACATTTTTCTCTATGTTTTGGGTTACGTGGCAACTAACCATTAATTGATAAGTACCTTGGGTACTGACTAGTCAGTACTGTCAGTTCCCAAATATATTGACCATCCAATGAGGTGTTGCCACGTGACCAAAACTCTTTTACTTTTTAAACTCAAACCAACTTACTTATTTAATTTGATAGTTGCTTCTCTTGTTAGAACATTCTTGAATAACAAAAAAAAAAAAAATTAAATCTTTTTTTTTTTGGTAAAGTAACTAAACCCGTTATGAATTTTTTTTTTTTTAAAAACCATCACGACTAGAAAACTTGATTTTATTTCAATGATTTTAATGGACCTAGTTAAATTGGGAGATTAAAATACCAATATGATAAATAAATAAACCAAATCAACTATTAATTTAGAATTCTTAGTAATATGTGCCATAAGAATTAAAAAACCTAATAAATATTTCATATTAATCCTTTACACGCTTTTTCATGTCTTAATATATATATATATATATATATATATATATAAATAAATAAATAAATAGATTTTATATTCTCAATTCATAATGACAATAAATATATTAAGACGAAGAATGTGGATCACTAGATTTACATACTTTAATTTAAAGTGTATGTACTTAACAAAACTTCTCAATAATCTATAGTCTACATTCTTCGTCATGTGTATTTATTATCAGGATGAACTGACAATAAAAATAATATATATATATATATACAGTCTTTCTATTATCAGTTCGAACTGACAAAAGTTATATCATTTTCTTATATGTGAGCTACTGGATTTAAATACTTTGACTTAAAATGTATGTACGTATCGAAATTTCTCCATAATCTATATTTAAATCCAGTGACCCACATGTAAGGAACTGATATAACTTTTGTCAGTTCGAATTGATAATAGAATTTATATATATATATATATATATATATATTCATTTCTCAATCATTAACACATACCCCAAGTTCCCAACAACATTTTTAATTTAAAATATCTTACGTACAAATTTGTTAGATTAGCTTGAGTATAAATTTGTACAAATTAATCAACTTGGTTGTGGTTGACATTTTAATGATTTTATAACAATATTAGCATTAATAAGTCATTAATGAAGAAGGATTATATCAACTAATCATAAAACAATATTTACTTCGATTTGCATGAAATTAATGGAGCTATAAATTGACACATACATATTTTGGCATGTCATGTCACACTCACGGGCTCAACTTACTCTTTTTGGCTTACTGATTACGCCTATGACTTTATGTCCTTAAATTTCATGTACAAATGGGTGACAGTTGAAACTTAAATCGAGCAACTCACCAAATTATTTTGTACTGATTTATCAAATTAGATGATAATAATTCAATTAAACTAATTTTGGTCACCAAACCCGCCCACATAACAGAAAATAGTATTTATTATTGTGTGAAATGAATTGAGTTGTGGAGCCTGAATCAATATTATTACTTTAGGATAAAGCAATGCTAGGAATGACCTAAAGAAAAATAAAATTCAGAACCAAATTGAGAGTGTATATTTTATCGTAAACACCGGATTTAATGATCACATAAAATATCGTAACTCTCTTTATTTGATTTATTTACTTTCATATATGATTAATTGTTTCGATTCTCTTAACATTTAAATCATATAAATATGACTTAATTTTAACATATTTAAGTTCAACTTTCATACCAACACGGATCAAGATTTTGAGTTCGAACGGTGTCTCTCCTTCAAAACCGTAACAACTAAAAACAAAGTTTCACTTTCATACCACATTGGCATACAGTGACCTCGGTTGAAAGGTCAAAAAAAATTGGTTAAGGTTGAGATGTGGGACCTAGTGAAGTAGTTAATGCGACACGTGGAAATATGTAGCACGTGTTAGCTTGCCAACTCCCAACGACGCCGGCACCACTTTAACCTCAAACCACACGGCACTAAACCAACTCACAAGAGCTCTCTCTCTCTCTCTGTGTATATTATAAGCACGGTCTCCTTTCTATCAGAACATCCTTATATAATTTTATCAGGATATTGAATATGAGCCACTCATTTATAAAAGTGATTTGACAAGTGCATACATACCAAGTCAAAGTATGTAAAATGAGTGGCTCACATTCAACGTCCTTATATAATTCTATCAGGACATCCTCATATGAAAATTTCCGTACATATACATATATATATATATATATATATAGTTGAATGCTTGGTGAGATTTTGTATTATATCATATTATACTGTATTAACTAATATAACATCTTTACTATATACTAGCTAATACGACATCCATTATATTATACCAATACAATATGGTTAACAGTGTAAAACAAACCAAACAAATCAAATATTGTATTGTATTATTCTAATACATTTTAAAATCTTAATACAATGTAGTGGGTGCACCAAACGAGCCCTGGATTTTTAACCGTATTAAAGATAATTTTGTGTTTTATCCAAATAGAGAGGCCTTAAAGCCCATTCATGAGTTACAAGTTTGTCGAAGCAGTTTCGACCTTGCTAGGGTCAATTAGTTTATCTATTGGGCCTTGGGCCATTTATTTAAACTTTTTTGTAGGAATAAATGTTAAAATGTTACCTTCAAACATCATTCAACATAAAGGAAATTCTAAGTGAAAATACAGTACTACAGTTTACAGAGCTGAGGACTATTTATAATTTTCAAAAAACGATTTGACAAAAAGATTAATAGATTTTAAACATTATTAAATGAATTTTAATATCAATATTGTTAGGAAAGTCAACAAAAATATCCCAAATCAAAATAAAAACATATGTCCAAAAATGTGATTAATTATAAGTCCATATGGGATTATCAATATAACCCAATTCCTAATAACATCATATTATCTTAGAATTTCTTTTCAAAAAAAAATTATCATAGAATTTCGTGGATTAATTAGTGTAATCATAGAATTTAGGTTACAAAAATCATATATTTAAAATAACTTGTCGCCCACTGGTCACCAATGCTGGCATGGTTTGGTGGTTACCATAGAGTAATCCATCAAGACAACCATGTATCGAGTATCGGTAGAAGCACCCCATTCTTGTTTCTCTTCTTTCTCACCAATAAGAGGTATTCTTAAATACCTTTTTGTTTTTTTAGATGATGCTTTCATAATCTCATTGATGTAAACGTGAGAACGGGGTTAATATTATCATATTATTGTAAATTTATCATGAAATCAATCTCATAACATTATTCTATAGTATTTTGTCGATGCCAAAATTTCATCTGTCTATACACGAGGTCCTCTCCAATGAATTATTGTTTACTTTGGCCTATTAAACCTCATGGTTTTGTTTTAAAAAAGACCCTCGTGGGATTAAGGCTAATTTTGTTTATTTATACCACATATTAGTCTCAACTTCGACTGACGTGTTAGAAACCCTTAACAACAAAATTATACTACTCTAAATTCACTTAAGTTCATTAACACTATGTTCGGTTTGTAAGATTTGAAGAGAAAGGAAAGGAAAGGAAATGGAGGGAAATGATTGCTTTATATTTTAAACATTTGGGAGGAAATGGTTTCCATCCAAAATTGGGAGGAAAGGGAGGTCCTTTCCTTTCTTTTCCATCAAACCAAACATAGTGAAGAGGGATTAGAATTTCTGGTACAAGTAGTTAAAAATTCCATACAAAAGATTAAAATTGGAAAGTTGTGAGAGTTTGAAAAAAGAGAGAAAAATTTGGTCCAGTTTCCTAACTAGCTAGCTACTTGATGTTATAATAAAATTTGATTGGTGATAAAAGTAGAAAACAAAGTAGGTAAAGAATGAGGAGATAGGTAAATTTATCAACCAACCGAGTCGGTTCTTTTAATTTAGTTAGATCAAATACCTAAAAATATAACATATGCATTCATGATTTCTTCATTCATTTATTTATTTTTACTTTGTAGGCCAGTGATTCTCATGGCAGATTAGCTAAAAGAGTGCTGGTTTGGTTTACCTATGCTGTCTCTTTATAGTCCATAATGCTAGATTTTATTAAGGTTGCAAAAATGCAATTTATGGTGGTGGAGACCCATGCACCCCAATGCAGATACAATAATTTGTTGATGCAAAATTTTGGAAAAAAGTAAAATAAAATAAAATAGTATATTGATTATTGAATAGTATAAGAAGATGAAATGTTAAAAATTAGTTGAAATATAATATGACAATCTGACACCGAACGAGTTAGGGGTCTATCGAGAGTTTAAAAAAAAAATCCTGTTAAAAAAAAAAAAAATAGAACTTCAACCTAGAAAGTTAAAAATCCACCGCTGAGGTTCTAATTTTTTTAAAAATGGATGTGGTTAACTGGTTGTGGAATTAATGGATTTGAGTTTTTATTTGTGGTTTGATTTTTGGTTGTTGTCTGAGGATTTGAGTTTTGGTTTTGATTTGTGAGGTTGAGTTTTGTTTTTTATTTGTTAAGTTTATTTTTGGATTGTGCTTGGGGGTTAAGAAAATGAAAGAAAAAAAATGATTGATTTTGTTTTGTTTTGTTTTTTTTTTTGTTTTCTTTGTTTTTTGTTTCGTTTTTTAATTATTAATTTAAATAATAAAATAAGTAACTAGGGAAACTTTAGTCATTGTGAGTTAAAATTGTGGGCAACGGTTAGAGTTAACGGAAGTCAACTAACGGCAGAAGACATTTGTGCAATTATAGGTAAAATTTTCATATGCATACAATTAAAATTTGATCGTTTGTGCAATTAGTCCTTTTTTTAAAAGATCAAATTACATTAGTACTTATCAAATTCAATCATCCTTCCCTCTCAATTCGATTTTTTCTTATTCTAATTGGTTGTACTAACTAATATAATCACGTTCTCATGAACATCACATGTTCTTGCAATTGAATTAAATAAAAATCGATTCCATAAAAAAAAAAAAATAATAATAAATAAATAAAAAATCTGCACCAATTTAGAACATCCCCTCTTAAAAATATAGGAGGTGTGCACTTAGTTGGCAGGGGTTCCGAATCTCATCATTCGTATTTTACAAGTATGTACAAATAGAGTTTTTTTCTCTGATGTTGTGTGAGTAGATATTTTCCGATATTACGAGGGTCAATTTAGGGACAAAGAAGCATCTAGCTAGTTTGATTAATGATCTGTATCCACAGGTGAATAATTGAATACATAATTAAATTAAATGGTGGGCTTCTGAGTAGATACTAGTGTGTGATTGAATTAAATTATATGCACGCCCATAATAAAAAGTTGTTTGCTTATTTTACTAAACAACTTTCATTCAATACAAAAGTGGATGTTTCTGGAAACAAGTTCAGGAAAAAACCAACCATGATGAAGTGCAGATTTTTGGTGTGGTGTGGGAACATAAAGTGGGTGGGTGTGATTATTAATCACCATATTATTAATTATGTCACCCCAAAATGCTTTTTCTTTTTTCACCATTGCATACCCAACATCATCAATGCTTTTACAATTATATGTTTCTGGTTTTTATTTTTATTTTTAATTTTTATTTTTGCAATTAATTACTAGTACCCTTGTGTGAAAATGGAGAAAAGTTTCCGTATATCTGGATGTGTATGCACAAACCATTTAAATGTCATGTGAAACATATATCTCATGTGATTGATTATTTATATCACATGACGTGATTTAAATGATTAGAGTTTATATGACTATAGCATCGAAGCATTTATCATGAAAATGGGGTAGTCGATCCATAAAATACATCATCAAAAATGTCAAACACCATGTGAAGTCTAGAGAAATTAGTATATCTCTATGGTCCTAATTAATTGGGTCCATAAAATACATCATCAAAAATGTCAAACACCATGTGTAGTCTAGAGAAATTAGTATATCTCTATGGTCCTAATTAATTGGGTCAGGAATAACGTAAGTACATGTACATACATAAATACCACGGTATTTTTGTACTACCTATTTTCCAAGTAAAAGTGTATTTAATTAAAATATTTCAGTATGCTTTTTTATTTTTTTTTTCATATTAAAAAGTGAGTTCATAAATTTTAATCAAACACTATAAAATAAATGTAAGAAATTACTTAATTCAGTAATTAATTAAGTGTATGTTTGGTACGATTTTTGAAAGGATCAAAAGCGCTTTTTTAATGTTAGAAGCTATTTTGAAGTTTTTTTTAGTTGTTTGACAAAACTCAAAACAGCTTTTTTAATATATGAATTGTCTCAATTACCCTTTAAAAAAGTCATTTTATGTCTATTTGGAGAAGCCCAAATTTTGGACTTCTCCAAGAAGCTTTTTTTGAGCTTTTTTAAAACATATGAATTGTCTCAACTACCCTTTATAAATTTTAGATATTCCACCATAACTCTTTCATTATAAATATATTGTCAACACTTTTTTTGTAATTTATTCAACTAAAAGCTATTTCTAAAATTATATTGTCAATACCTTTTTTGTAGTTTACACAACCAAAAGCTTTTTTTGTTAAAAACTCTACTCATTATAAGTTCTACTACAAAAAGATCTACTCTAGAAGCTCAAATTGAAAAGTCATACCAAAAACACTCTTGATGTATTCATACACTAGTCTATAGTAGTGTTTATTAAAATGCATTAGAAATCTCTTTGATGTATTCATACACTATTCACACTTTTTCTTCATATTGGTGATAGAGCTCGAGGCATATTAAATGTCTATAGGAAGCTGTTTCCCCGTACTTTTAGTGGTTGATTTGGTTAAATCCCATCAGACTATTGACCTAACCTGTATCGGATTATAAAAAGAATAAATAAATAAATAAAATCTCTTCAATGAGAATACCTTCATCAAAAAATGACAAACATTAGTCTTTTGAATATGAATCGTAAAGCAAATTAATTCACAAGTCAAAAAGACTAAAGACTTAAAGTAAATTAGATTGAGAGCATAAGAAATAAAGTCCAGCAAATCAAGACAAGTCAGCCCGCCATTAACGGAGAAAAACAATCTAATCATATGTTCATTTTCTTTTCTTTCTCTATTTTGTCTTTCTTTTTCTTTTTATTTAAAAAAAAAAAGGAAAAGAAAAAGAAAAGAAAAGAAAGAAGAAGAAGAATATTTATCGTTAATTATATTCAAAGTAGACCCTACTTATCTTGTAGTATGGCATACAGTGGCAGTGGGTGCCAGTAATTCACCATTCTCGATCGATCAATTGCTCTGGTGGATGCCCTTCTTAAATGGGTACTTGCAACTAGTGAGTGCAACTATATCTTTCAAGCTTGAAAAAACTAGCTAGATAGATATCAACTTCACTATTTATAACTACCTTCGAAGTACTTCAAAACTCTTTGGGACAGTGTTTTAAATTTGAGTTGACAAAAGTATAGTTTTTTGCTGCCACTGTTTGGATTTTAATTAGCTATAGGTGCTAGAAATTTATTTAATATATGTAAGTAGAGTATGTAACATGTAGTATACGTAGTAGTTGTTGAATTATTTAGGTTTAGGAGTTGATCTTCTTTAATCTTTAGAATAGGCCAGGCTGTGACCTGTTTAGTTGTTGTTTATTGATAGATATATTAATTAATCAACCAATCCATCTCGGATATGATATAATGAAATTTCATGAGCCCTGTAATGTGATTATTATAACTAATTAGGTTGATACACTAATTAGCATCCAAGGCAACAACTTACTATAAAAAACAAAATAGGGTAATAAATACATGAATTTGAATCCTTTTGTCATGACCTATATAGATCTGATCGATGACTGTAATATATTTCTTTTATTTATTTCAATTTCATTATTTTTAAATAAAAATCTTATTCTCAAATGTTTTACATCAGGAAAAAGATCAGCACAATAACAGAGGATCATGATTCCTGATCCAATAAATATTATGGATTTTCTTATAACTTCTAGCATCTCTCATTATAAGATCATGTGTTACATCTGGTACTTTTATCAAAATGGTTGTACACTTCTCTTTTATTTATGTGATGAAAGTTGAAATCTCACATTTATCCATATTTCAATCATTAAATTGTAAATTAAAGTGCGAGAAATTTCTCAGTTACATTTCGAACCATACTTGTTGATATCGTCAGGTATTGTCAGACCGTTAACCTAATTAGGGTCTGATTTTTTTTTTCCGAAGTTGTAGTTGCACATGCATGCATACAATCTCATGCTATACTCCATTACATACAGTAGTGCCAGACAGAGCACAAGCTACCGCGTAGAAAAAGTTGAGTGGCGCAATCTTGAGGAACAGTTGTTAGGCACATTTTTTCTATGTGGTTGTATATCACTAAAGACAGTTGAAAACGATCGAGATCAAAGTTGAAATTTCTTGCAGTCTATTTTTCCTAATTAGGACTTAGGAGTCCCAATTTGCTTGCGTGTTCCTCCCTTTAGAAACTGATAGAGTAAAGTCCAAAAAGAACAAAAATAAATAATAAATAAAACCAAGAAAAAATTTACCCATCATATGAGATGTTCCTGAAAATCATTAATTGCTTCACGAAATATGACCATTTAAGGTCTTTTTGGTAGGTGAACTAACTAGGGTTTATATACGATGGACCACTGTGCAATACATAGATCATATATGTGCCCAATTACTGCTATACTTGTAAGTAAAGAAGACTAGAAATTTTAAGGGAAATTTTTGAGATTCCGTGATCATCTATCCTTTAATTAACTATGTATATCTCCATTGTTTTGGAATTAATTATAAAATAATTCTTAAGATGTTTTTTTTTTTTTAAAGAACTAATTTGTTAAAAATCTCTAGAGAAAATTTTATAACTTATGAGAAACCTCGTATATCTATAAATTTATATGATGTGGAATTCTGTACGTATATTCTATTTATTTTGAATCGGTGTAATTTGAGATCCCCACGAAAAGAGTACCCAATCCAATGCCTGAGACCAGTTGGTCATCAATATTGAGACTAGTTGCGGTGGTTCTGATCATATGTAGGGGACCAAACTTATTAGCTTTTATCATCTCACAAAGAAAAAAGAAGAGACACCTAGCTAATGTTAACATGTAATTAATTAACTAGATTAACAAACTAATTTCTCTGATATATCTAGGAGATTTCATCATTAATTTATTAATTTGATCCCCCTAGTACTAGTGTGCTATAATAATGAAGTAACGTGAAAGAAGAACAACAAATTGAAAAAGAAAAGTAGTATAATTATACAATTTATTGATTCACTGTTGATAATTAAATACGAAAACAAACATGATCATCATCTTCACATACCTTACCTTTTCATCAAGGCATCATGACGTACGACTACTATGCAAACCCCAAAAAACAAAATCATAAAATATCACAAGACCCAAAAATTAAATATTAATATTTCTATTCTTTGACATTCTTTAATTAATTTTCTACTAAATTAAACCATAACCGAAAGCAGCAATATATGATAGTAGTACTCCATATATATTTTCTTCGCATAATAATCATCATAGACTAAAAATCATGCATGATAAAGCTGGTATATGATCATAATCATGATAATCAATCTTGAAGCTCATCAAACTCATACTGTTCCTCTTGGTTTTGATTCCTTTCCATGGAGTAGTTGTTGTGCTCATTATTGTTACCATAATAGTTTCCTCTAGTGTTGTACTCGTTGTTCCTCGAAACCACCTCTCTCGAATTCTGATACTGGTTCTGATTTGGATAGTAATTGTTTTTCTGCTCATTATTAACATCATAATAGTACCTTCCATTTTCAAGAAACCTTGTGTCACTCAAGCCTTGCTTCTCACCATTGAACTCATTATTGTAGTTGTTGTTGTTGTTGTTCCGGTAATTGGACATGGTGTTGTAGCTTCTTGTAGTACTTTCTTGGAACTTTGTGTCTCCCAACTCTGTCCCAAAAGCATTCTTGTTGTAGTAATTGTTGTTGTTGTAGTTGTTGTTGCTGTTGTAGCTCTGTTGGGGTCGGTTTTGTTGGGTGGTGTAAGTGGGCTCATAGTTCTCGGCGTTGGAGGTGATTGGGGTGGTGTAAGGCTCGTAGTATGTGGGTGTGTTGTAAGGCTTATTGTTGGAGCTGATGGGTGTGGTGTAAGGCTCGTAGTTCACTTTTTTGGAGCTGCTAATTGGGGTGGTGTAGGGTTCATAGCTCTCTGTGTTGGTGTTGGTGGTGGTGGTGGCAGCGGTGGAGGTGGTGGGAGGGAACTGATCACCACCACCAACACCGTTGTCTTCTTGACCGTACAATCCATACCCGTTTTGAGTCTCTGGGACGAAAGTTGGATCTTCTTCTTCTTGTTGTTTCTGTTGCTGCTGCTGTTGTTGTTCTTGATAGTTGAGTGTTGATGGTGTCTTGGCTGGTATAGTTACTACCTGGGCATTGTTGTTGTTGTTGGAACTGGGGATTTTGCTGAAGAATTGGCTCTCTCTAGCATCAATTATTTGTAGTGAAGAGAAGAGAGTCACAAGAAGAAAGAAAGAGAAGAGCTTTGATGAAACAGGCATTGCTGCTGCTGCTGCTTGTTAATGTTGTGCTCTAGTGTGTGTATATTGAGATAGAGAGAGAGATGTGATCTTCCTATACTTATATAGAATGAACTTTATTATCTCTATCTATCTCCTCCAACAAAAAAGAAAAAAGAAAAAAGAAAAAAGAAAAAAGAAAAATCACTCTCTCCAATTTTGATTTTCAACTCTCAGTGGTTAGAATTATAATGGGAGGGTAATGGTTTTGATTGTAATGGGGTCCAAAGTGATTGAAAACAGTACTTTAAACATACAAAGACCTTTTTTCTCTTGTTTTGTTGTTAATCATATTTATTGAGTCTTTTAAGAACCTTCTTTTTGGGCTAACACTTTATGCAAATCTCTTGTACAAAACTACATTAGTATGTGTTATGTTATGTGTTGTGGTTCATCCTCACCTGTGTCTCTCGATCGAGAAAGTAAATATAGGTTTAGTTAAAATATCAAGGGTCAAAATTTTTAAAAACTTCGTTAATATCCTAAAAAAATGTTAGGAATATTTAATGATATTTTGTTAAAAATATCGATCAAAGTATTAGAATTTACTTTCTTTAATTTCGACAACTTTAACCATTTCTTTTTTTTATTTTTTATTTTTTACTTTTTGTGTCTTCTCTCTCTATATTGAAATCATTAAAATGTACTAATCCATTGAATTTTTTTCTTATATTGTAAGCAAACAAACATGGATTAAGCTTTTTTAAAAAACATAATCAAACAAACATAGCCTTAAAGCTATATCGAAGAATCACGAGGATTGGTAATTGATTTAATAATCCATCACGAGGATTTGAAATCTAACTAATTTGCCCATGCTGTCCAATTAAGTCAGACAGCAGCCTATGTGGTTCATGATTATTATTTCCCAAAACAGAGATTAGATCAATTTTTTTTTTTTTTTTTTTGAAAGTTTATAGTATACTCAATACAATTTAATTATAAACATAGTGATATAAAAGCAGGAATTAAAGAAAAGTGGTATATTTTATTCGAAATCTGTTTTCAATTAGCATAGTTTCTTAATTTAACATCAAGCTACTATAATAACTAGATATGTGGATGAGAGAGGAAGATTTGAGTCTCACTCCACTATTATCTGTCAAAGTAATTATCTCCTCGTTTATGAGAGTACTAAACATGTGTTAATTGTTGTAAATTTGTAATATTAAATTAGATTTTGGGAGAATGAAATCCGATAGATATCAAATATCCAAATCATTCATACGTGGAGTCTATACAGATATAATAAAATTTATAAATATAATAAGAATTTTGAATGAATAAATTTTGCATAATTAAATTCTATTTATATATATATATATATATATATATATAAATATATACACACCATAATTTTTATACTAAATTCTATATATATATATATATACACACCATAATTTTTATATGCATTTGAATTTATAATTTATATGCATTTTTATATGTTTTTTAAATTAAAAAATGATATTGTGAGGATGAGTACAAGTTAATATTAAATAAAGGGTAATATGGTAAAATAGTGGTAGAAAATGAATAGGGGTAGGGGCGGGTAATAATGCGGGGATTGTGGAGGGTGGTGGTGGGGTCCAGGAGAAGGATAATGGCAATGAAGTGGTCACAGCATGTGCCCCCTCTACTCTTTGTCTATCCCCACGCCACCTAACCTTTTCAGTTTTCACTCTCTTCCTCGGCTGGCCTCTCATCACTCCTTCACACAGTCTCGACGGGCCCATGACACTTAACTCGGGTGTAACGATATTTATCGAAATCAAATACTACAATTAAATATTTTTCACACCATTTGAATATTATTTTTCACACCATTTGAATATGAAAGGGGAAGTTCACACCATTTGAATGGGAAGGAAATGTGTCTATGGGTTATTATTATTATTATTATTATTATTAAGATTTTTTAATTATTATAAATTGAGGAACTTAGAATTGGATCAACCTTAAATTTGTTTGTTTATACTTTTTAGTTTATTTAAGCAAACAATTGTACAAAAAAAATAATAATTAATGATAACTTTTTAACTAGAATTTTTTTAATTAAAATATTTTTATAATTTTCCAAATCATTGATGTCAGTACAAACAATATTTCAATTCTCTTAAGTCTTAACTAACCTTTTGTTTTAAACTATTGAATTTTTTAAACCATCGGATTTTTTTTTTTTTAATCTTTTCAATTAATTCGGAGTTTGATCGAGGAGAATACGATTCAAACTCACAATCTCAATAGTATATATAATACTAATAATAGCTTGATACATTGGCCTGTCTTTCTTTATAGTCCAAAACATAATTATCAAATTATCTCAAACATTTGATTTATTAATTTGTGATTCAATAACAAGCATTTTTTTTTTTTTGGTCGTGATATATATATATATATATATATATTTATTAATGTATATATATATATATAAAATATATAATATTGTAATACGAAAAAAGTTTAGATATTAGTATTATCTAGAATTTTGTTTATTCATTTAATTATTATTTATAACGGGCCATGAAATGAAATCGACCAGACTAGATTAGTTAGAGCTAATAAACTACTTCATTTTCCATTGTTTAATTTCTCTAATGCCTTGTGTTTTACGCAAGAGTTACAATTGGAAAAAGTATGATTTATTCATTAAATTGGACAACAACAAAATAGAATTATCAATCATATTCATGACAATTAATAGAGTTTAAGTCAAAATTAGTTGACTGAACCAACCATTTTAATTCTACTAAGTACTAACTAATCACTTATCTAACATATCAATATGCCATCCACATCATTCCAAAAGTTTTTACTCTAACTCTACTCGCATCATTTCGTTGAACGAAATTATGTTATCTTTACATTTAAAAATAATAATAATAATAATAATAATAAAACCATTTATAAAGAAAAAAAATCGGATAATTATGGAAAGTAATAATATCTTAACTATCTATTTATTATGATGTTTATATGTCATGATTAGATCATTAAAAGATGAGGAAGAAGATTATTCAAATTCATATGCAAGATTATAGTTTGTTTGCATCAACTTTAAGCAATATATTCATTGATAGTTTGCTTTTCATATGCAGTTTGTCTATTAAAGAAAATAGGTGAGACAAGCGTAGGTCTACCCAATGGTGGATCAAAACCAAATATGGGAAAAAATTATTTAATGCTATTTTGATTCATGATAAAGTATCCACATCCACCTTGCAACTTCATGATTCATATATTAATATATATATATAGAGAGAGAGAGAGAACTGTTATAACGAATTTGAGGTTTGGATAAGGGGACCCGATTCGAATTAATCCACAACCTCATTGGTGTACATATATTAGAAATATATCACTGAACCAACCTTATCACACATTTATAAATTTATCTCTACTGATTAATGCTATTATATGTACAATAATAAAATGACAACAGCTTTACTTTATATATACCTTATAGTTTCAAATAAATGATCTTTTCCTGTAATAACCTTTTGATATATATATATATATATATAGTTTTTCTATTGTCAATTCAAACTGATATAAAATATATCAGATCTTTGCATGCGGACCATTGGATTTAAATACTTTGACTTGGCTGTACGTACTTGTCAAAACATCTTTTAAATCCAATGACCCACATGCAAGAAACTGATATATTTTATATCAGTTCGAACTGACAATAGAAAGACTGATATATATATATATATACATATTCTAGTATTCGGAAAATTCTCAGATTTTCTTCATAGGTAGATTTCAATGAACTCATCATCCACAAAAAAATTTAGATTAAAATTCATTAAAATCGATATGTTTTCATGATGAATCTTACCGAAATTAAAATAAGGGATCCCTCATGAGAGACTCACTATGTATATATATTGTTAATATGTTATGATATAATTTCAACATTAAATATAATGCCTCAATCTGTTGAAATTTATGAATGTGATTGACGCCATAGCTCAAGCCTGAAAGTAAGGTAGAATATAAAGGCTAATTAAGGTCAAAAGAGAAAAGAAGTTTCTATGCATTCTATATACGCGTCAACTTTTTTATTTCTTCATATATATATATATATATATATATACATGTAAATTTAAAAAGAACAATCATTATATAAAAGATTTTGAGTTTAAATCCTGTTTAATTTATTCGGACCAAGAAGGGTTTGGAGTTTGAACCATAAGATATTGTAATAAATTTTCTATTCAATAAATTATTTAGTGACTACTAGTTACTAGCTAGCTTGTAATTTGTAAAGTTAAGAAGAAGAAAAAAAAGAAAAGTGAATATGAAAGAAAGATAGAAGAAGAATTTGAAGTGAATCATCATGAGTGTTCTATATTTTTAAAAGCAAAAGGGTAATTAAATAATAAAGCAGTACAAATTAAAACAACCATGGAGAAGCTTCCTTGTATAATTTCATGTCTCTTTGAACTTGAAAAACAAGTTTAATGGAGAGTTTTGAGTTATTAACTGTTCAGTATGCAGATTTAGGAGGGGAGTTGATGAATGATGAGATAGACCAAGAAATTTACAAATTACAAGTCTTCATGGGTAGTTGAGATTTAGTTGTTTGTGTATTTATCGATGAATTTAGATTCTCTACTGACTTATCTAAATAGATCCGGTGACATATGTAATTACAGACTAAATTTACTTTTATTTTTATTTTTTTATTTCATATTTGTTATCTATAAATGAAGAGTATTTTCTTAAAATGTTTTAGATCAGGAAAAAAGATCACATTATATTGGTGGTTTAAGAGGAAAAAAATAAATAGCAATGTTAAAACATGTCAAAATTTATTGTTACGATCATCGCCAAAGATGAGTACGTGACTTGGTAGTGAAGAGCGTTTATTCGGTCTGACAATATCGCAGGTTTAAAGCTTATAATGATAACTAGTAATTACATTTCAAAGTTTACCATGACATTATTCATTCCATTATGTTATAATTTACACTACGCATCATATTATAAAAACAAGAGTCTTGCAATAACACTTGGATGGTATTTTGTATTACTCAACAATTAAATAACTATTAAGTTCATTAGTTAAAAAAAAAAAACAAAAAAACCAAAAACAACATTAAAAAAATACAGAGTTCCGGATTATAATATATATATATAAAAGTTTATACAAAAATGCTTTTATTGTCAAAGATTTTGTTGGACAAATCTACCAAAACCTTTTTTTTTTTTTTTCTTTTCTTTCACTTTCTTTTTCTGTTCTTGGATGAAGTGATAGTCTAGTTTGTTCCGTGATTAGTGCAAAGGGAGTTTCCAAGCTCTTTCAAAGTGGATTTATGTGGTTTGCTACTCAGTTTCCTACTCCATGACAAACCTAAAAGGAAACACCCAATCAAGAAAAAAATAAAAAAAAAAGAGGGAAATTATGGGGCACAATGAAAGTGAAGTATCCTAAGCTCTTTGTTTCTTTGACGACTCCAAATTAGAGGCATATTAATTGTACTTGTTTCTTTCTTTCGTTTACTTTCACTCTTTTGATCTTTTCTCAATGCCAATTGCCAAACGTTTCTTATGCTTTTACCTTCTAAATATTATCAATAAAGAATTGAGATTCATTATCAAAATAAATAAAATAAAAAATAAAGGCAACCCAATTACAGCTTTTTTTTTTTTTTTTTTTTTTTTCTATTAATAAGAAAATTCCGAGTATAATATATATTTTACTCGGAATATATTAATGTTTGACGAGATCAATCGGTACAAACAGAAACCCATAGACCCCATCAAAAGATAAGCAACCATAGCCACAAGTCTAGCAAGCCTCAAGAGCCCACTTCAGCCACTCCTTACTTATTTGTTCTTACATCTCATCTCTTATGATTAAAACTTAAAAGTCAATGGTAGTTTAAGTGTTAAACCAACTCCAACTGGAATTACAAGTCAAGGGTAGATTTCAATTTTCAACTACTTCAACATTTCATGAATAAATTTATCCAGTAAAGTCATAATTCAACACACACACAAAAAAAAAATCACCTCTTATTGCAATTATGATAAAACATTACTTTTTATTACACCAATGAGTAAGACTAATAACCTAACTCAACCAAAACTAAGTATCATTATCATGAAATGGGTTCCAAAACAGAAGAGATAACAACAAAAGATTAGGCAACACAGTAGCAATCAAAGGATTCACATTGATTCCAAGGCGTCTCCTTCTCATTCTCTTCCTCACATACTCTCTTCTCTGCTCATCTCCCCACTCTGCCTCCTCCACCCCCTTCGCCAGAATCAGCGGCGGAGGCTGCTGGTACTGGCACTTGGACCTCCAAGAAGTGTGAGGAAGCCCCAATCTTGATACCCTTTTGAGGAAGAGAGAGAAACCCCACCTCAGATATAGAGAAGGGAAGTCATCTGCAGATGGTTTGTTGCAGAGAACTGGAGGGTAGTCCCAGTTCAAGTAGCATGGGATCTGTGTGGAGATGAAGAATTGTGAGTGAAGTGATGGTGTGGTTGTGGGGCTTGTTAGGATGTGTGTTAAGGCTTGGATTCTCTGCTCCCATGTCGTTTCTTCCATCGTTGTTTTCAATTTCTAGATGGAAGTGGAGAAATGTATTGCATTTATAAAGCACCCCAACATTTTTGCATATTCATATTTCAGCCACAAAAGTTTTGGTATTTTGCCTTCTATGTTGAAGTTCAAAGTTTACACTAAAGAATGTTAGAACAAATGCTCAATATGACAATATACGATTATGGACTAAATAAAAATGGAAGTATATTACATTTGATTACAAGGGCAGATTTCATAAGCCTATTATACCCAAAACTCGGACCCGTGCCCGAGGAGAGACATTAGAGCAATGATCATATATGATACAACGATAATGTGGTGGTGAGGGAACGCCTACAAAAATAGAGCCGGCTACTAGTATTGTGATTATCTTTTAACTAAAAATAGAAAAGGGTCATGAAATGTAGACTGGTTTGGATAATATTTCTTCTCAACAGAGCAAGTTGGCACCTTCTTGAAGAGGAAAATTTACTAACTGAAATGTGATGAGAGCAGCATCCAACCAGTCAATATTGGGAAGGTGATTAATGCAGAAGCCTGAAATTTCAAAGAACAATGTCAAAATTGCTTATTAAACCATTCAAAAAGAAAGGAGAAAAGAAGAATAAGAAGGGCCAATGTATAACGAGCGTACCACAAAAAATACCAGTTCATCATTGGCAAGAGCAGCTGTTAATTCGTTCTTTGCCATTTCTTGTTTGATTAAGCCTTGCAACTGCAAACAGAAAACAGAATCAAACTTAAATATTCGTAAAACCACGGGGGTTTCCAGGCAATGTTTAAACTATAGGGGGTGGTCCTTTAGACTTTGTGTGACCTAGGCAGTGCAGTGTCCGTAAAACACAATGACAACTGATAATTTATATATGTATCACATCTTGAAAGACAAAAAATTAGCAGAGGAAGTTCTGGTTCTTGTGTTTGCATTGTATTTGTAATTTTCTATAATGTTTAGAACATCTCTGCTGATTCAATGAAAATTGGCACTCCATAATTTAACAAAGGAAAAAAAAGAGAGGTAATTTCCGTCACTTAGAAAAGATGTAAGTTGCCATCGATGACATATTTATGAGCCTATACATAGAAGATGTTGAAGTAAAGGTAAGTTTTCATCATTGTTTTTGCCTTTGTGAATACAGTCTCAATGGTTTATTCACTTAAACGGTTTATGTTCCCTTACGAAATTGCAAGATTGGGAACTAACTCCTTGGCAATCCCATACAAACGTCTATAAGGTAACAGATTTAGTAAAAAATAATCCAATCCACTGCAAGGAGATAAAAGTGTTGCTATTGATCAAAAATATCAACAACGCCACTAGTATGCCAGTCTCCCAAACTTACTGTTTTGGAAATTGGAAGAGACCACATGTCCTCTGATATCAGTCTCTCCAATATTCCATAGTTAGCAAAACTGCTGAATGAGGTAAATTAGTGAAGAACGGATGGAGAACATTAACAAAGAATGTTATATATCTTATTGCAGAAACATCAAAATTGCTATCATAGAATTAAGGAACAATTTACCGTCAACAGTTATCTTATGCTGAGGTAAGAAGAAGAAAGTATGTAAGTACAAACCTCGTGGTGAAACTTCTTAAAAGCTGAAAAGAATCTTTTAAACTGTTGGAGAGCTTGAGACATGTAAGAGTTCAAAATAACCCCTTTGCCTGATGAATAAGAATCAAATATCCCAAACAGCTTCGGTAGATGTTGTCCAGAAAGGTCATTGACAAACTATAATTCATATAAAGCAGTAGTTTAGCTAAGACTTGCATGAAAATTAATTACGAGGAACAATAAGAATATGTTTCAAATTATACACACTGTTGAAAGCTTTAACTGTTAATAATGCATGGTTATACAAAGATTCAGAATTGAAATTGACCAATACATATTAACATCTGCAGAAATATTTTAAAATTATAATTACCTTCAAGAATGTGCACCTTGTAGACCTAAGTTTCCTTTGAATGTCCTGTACTTTCATCTACAAAAGAAACAGAGAAATTTAATATTAACAGTCAATTCAGGGTGTCAATACCGAATAACATGGATTTTACTATTCTTAATTCTTAAGAATTGAGCATGTAAATAGAATAATTTTGGGCAAACATACTTCTATGATAAGAAGCGCCTGCTCAAGATGTTGAATATGAATCCATTGTTCTGTAACAATGTCTGCCATCTACAAGCACAGCAAAGAAAAGTTCAATGGTCAACACATTAACTAATAGTCATATTTAACATAAAATTAATTTTAACAAGATATTTCAAACAACGATAACAATAACATTCATGACACGCTCATTCAATACCAAGCAAAAAAGAAGGTGTTGTCATAAAGACTCCGACAACTGCATAAAGGCATATACAAGGATGGGCAGATTATTCACCTTTTCAACTTGTGAGTTAACAACTTCCAATCTATCTTCTGCGTCCTGTGCTTTAGATTCTAAAACATGAATATCAAAGTTGTTCTGTCTGGAAGCTGTCCATAGAAGTCGTACCTAGGCATCAAGAACCCTACTTCTCAAATCAGTTAAAAAGCTTCAGCAAGCAAACAATAAACAGAAAGTGAAAAATCCCATTAAACAAGACTGAAACCAACCTCTTCTTCCAATAAAGTCAGTCTTTCCTCAGCATGCAATGAATCATCCTACATTTACAGATTATACACGGCAAAAAAAATGTCAAAATATCGTTAACAACTGATTATTCGATGATGACCTGATTCGTAAATCCTAAGTGAATTACAGCACAATTCTTTACAACCTAATTGCAAGTTTTGGTATAGCTGGAAAGAAAAAACTATTTAGTTCGAAAATGGTCAGATTACGCATGTGTGCGACAAATCATCCTGTAACAAGATGTAATTATCAGATTTTTCAAGACTATCTAGTTTCACAATTCAATACAATACAATTTTATTATCACTTGAAAGAAAAATACACAACAAACTTCACGAATTCAAACATGTTCAACAAAACTTGAAAGTAATAACAACAGGTATCAAACAAACCTTGATTTTTGAAAGAAGAGATTGAAGATCATGGATCTTAGTAGCCATGTCATCGATTAGCTGCTCGCGTTCCTCGATAAAATCATTTTTCACATCGATTTTACGGATGCTTTCCTCGAGAACAGATTCTGTTAGAACAACAATTGGTCTTTTATCAATTTTTTAACGCAAAAGCTAAACAAAAAAGATACTCAAACTGATAACACTAAAAAGATTGTAAAAAGGAGACTAGATTGATTACCTAATCGAGCGATTCTGAGATTGGCTTCCTGCAATTCGGTGAACAAGCGTTGTTGATCTTCTTGTTGAATTTGAATTGTGAGAGTGTGAGTGCTGAGAGACGATAAAATGAGAAGAAGCAGAATCTGATTTCTTGCCATTGTATTCGTAGATTTTTTTTTGCTTGTTTCGAGTGAAGAAGCTGACTCTGAGATCGCAAGTTTCTAGGTTTTATATATTCCCAGATTTTTCGGTTTCGCGGGGATGGTGTGTGCGTGGCATGCAAAATAGAAGTGACTGGACACGGCATTACCATTCGACGACGACGACGTGTCATGACACGTCATGACACGTCATCGCCCATCTCATCACATGAACGGTAACGTCAGTAAAATTACGATGACGTGCCTGTGCATGTCACTTCAATTTGACGACGTGGCAGTACACGCCATGCCCAGCTCATCGCATGGACAGTTACGTCACTGAAATTACGATGTCAATGGACGGTCTTCGATGACGTGGCCGGTCTCGTCAACGCAATTTCGGCGACGTTTCCGTTCTGTCACTAACGCCGGTGCGCATCCGATGAGCTTGAAGATGAACAATGCGTCGGTACGACATCGTTTTAAACTTCAATTTGAGAGCTTCATCGTCAAATCTAACTTGGAAATCTTCAAGCAGTGAGCTTTTTAAAAAATTCACCAATCTAAACTCAAAAACAAAAAAAACAAAAAAATCATAAATATAAACAAAAAAAAATGAGAAACTTGGAATCAATAAAAATCCCTGAAAAAGCATCAACCTTGGCATGAAGAATCATGGTTTGTTCCTCAACCTCATCAGAAACCAGTTCTTGTTCACGGACATTTTCAGATTACTAAACTTCTAATGACGGGGATTTACAAAATCATCATCAAAACCGATCGAAATCACAATACAAATAAAAGGGTTGTTTCAAAAACTGTTTTTTTTTTTTTTAATGCAAATTGTGTCCCCGAAGACCAAACATATGTGGAAGAGAGAGAGAGGTAAGGTATGTATGAGGCGACATGAAGGAAGTGTTGAAGTATGAGGCTTTTTTCACTGTTTATTGAGCTTGGGCTGGTGAAAAAATTGGCTGAAGCCCAACGTATTTGTTGTGAAATTCGAGTCAAGCTTCGTGATAAATAGTGATTCGACTTGTCTCGATTATCGAGAAATAGCTTTGTTTTCAAATTTTTTTTTTTTTTTTTTTGGATAGTCCCCCAACAAGGAGAACAGAACCAGCCAACCAAATAAACTAATCAGGCCAATCGGCCAACAGTAGAGCCTCCACAGAAGGAGGAATTGTGCCATAGTAAAAACAATCCTTAGAGGACAGAGTTTAGCTAACCAATCAACAACCCTATTCGTAAATCTAGATACAAAGAAGATAAGAGATATTATGAACACCTGCAAGTCGAATAATGTCAGAAATAATAACACCCACCTCTACATGAGGGGCAACCTCTGACAAGACAAGATCAACCACAAACTTGACATCCAATTCTAACACACGGCAAAAACCGAGATTGCAGTGGCCTAAAACCAAACAACAAATTCACCAAGCCAAACATAATATCAACAATTTCAAATCTTTCAAATCCCTCATTGATGGCTAAAGCTTAGCTTCTAAAGTTACAATCAAATGCCTCAATTATATGAATTACTTGCAATGAGAATCTAATTAAATTACTTCGTGTCCATTTGGAAGAGTTTGTCTATTAGTTAAAAGAGGTTTTTTAATTAAAAAAGCTTTTTTCAATTATTTTTATATCGTTTGATTGTCACTCAGTAGAACTTCTGGATGATTAAAAAAGTTGTTTTACGTCTATTTGGAGAATCTCAAATTTAAAACTTTTCTAAATAGATCTTTTAGAGTTTTTTTAATAACACCAAAAGCTTCAATATAACCTTATAATTTAATATTTGATAGAATATTTTGGTAATTCTATTATCTTTTTTAATTGACAACCAAACGACCAACGACTTTCATTTAAAAGCTCTACCTCTAAAAGATCTACCGCAAAAAGATTTACTTGAGAAACTTTTTCAAACGTACTCTTCTTTTAATTCCTCTTTATGATCCCACCGCAACCTGGAATTCCAAGGGGCCATGCTGTAGTTTTGTTTTCCTATATACACAAATTCAGTCACCGGTGAAGACTACAAAATCAAAAATATATTCCGTTCTGATCAGAGGCTTTGCTCATATCTAGGTCACCCTCTGAATCTTCATCTCCTACCACTTTTACTCTCCAGAATCATCTACATCTTCGTCCATTAATACTATCAGTCTTTCCTTTGCATGCAATGAATCATCCTACATTTAAAGATTATACACGGTCATGTCATAAAACATTTATAACCAACTATAATTAGTAACTTTCTAATACTTTTGTACGAGATCTCGCACTTGATAATTTTACGATTTATAAATATTACAAAAATTGTCATAATATATGTAACCAATGATTTGGGCCCATAATATGTCGTTGGAACCGATGTTTTAAAAATTGAAAGGTGAGACGTGGTGGCAGCCTCAACTCGAAAATGATAAAAAAATAATAATTAAAATTTAAATAATAATAATAA
Organism: Acer negundo; assembly: GCA_035582765.1. Lineage (NCBI taxonomy): Eukaryota > Viridiplantae > Streptophyta > Magnoliopsida > Sapindales > Sapindaceae > Acer > Acer negundo. The sequence continues at coordinate 20,238,142 of CM069232.1, read as the reverse complement.
AATATAAAATAATCCATAACATTCAACAAATAAATCATATTCAACGATACTAATATAACAAAAAAATGAAACAAATGAAACCCGCCGCCGGGTATTCGAGTATAGGGATAAAATAATTTCCAATACTGTCGGCCCTTCTACTTAATGCATGAAGAGATCAGGGAGGGTTTTGGGTTTGTGGTGGTGGTGGGTGGTTGTGATGGGTTTTGGATGGCGGTGATGGGGGTTTTGATCGGAGTCAACTGTTACCTGATGGTGGGTTTTGGATGCAGAAAAATTCCATTTGTAAGGAAAACAGTGGAAGAGAGTAGGAAGTTGAAAAAAGATTGTCGTTCTTGGGAAAAATAAGAGGTGAGAAAGAGAAACTGAGGGATGTTTGAGATAGGATATTATTCTTAGGATTAATTGTACAAATGCCCCTAAGCTTCGGAAATATTTCACTCTCAGGCAGTGTTTCTTTTTATTGCACACATCCCCTGAATATAACGGGTTGACTAATTTCTTAATTTCTTAATTTGTTATTTCTTAACTTATCGTTATATTAAGATTAAGTTAATTAAACAGTAAAATGTTAATAGTCGAAAAATAATAAAAAATGAAATATTTCAGAAATATTCTTTTTATAGCAAAATTTGTTACGATGGATTTTAGTTAAAAATAAAAAATAAAAATAAAATTTAGTGTGAAAGTTGCAGGATAGTTACAACAAATCGGAGCAATGGGTTGGACATAATCTTATCGATTACAAAGAAAAAACCGGACAAACTTCACGAATTCACAGAAGTTAAACAATTATACACCAAGTGTAGTAATAACAGATATCAAACAAACCTTAATTTTTGAACCAAGAGATTGAAGATCATGTATCTCAGTAGCCATGTCATCGATTATTTTCTTCCTCGATAAAATAATTTTTCGCATTGATTTTATGGATGCTTTCCTGGAGAACAGATTCTGTTAAAACAACAATTAGTCTTCTATCAAATTTTAAACAAAAACTAAACAAGCAATCAAAACTGATAACACCAAAAAAAAAAAAAATTGTAAAAAGAAGGAGAGACTAGAATACCTAATCGAGCGATTCTGAGATTGGTTTCCTGCAATCCGGTGAACAAGCGTTGTTGTTGTAGATGTTGAATTTGATTTGTGATAGTGAGAGAGAAGATAGACAATAATATGAGAGAAAAGAGAAACCGATCAATTTCCATTGTATTCGAAGATTTTTTTTTTTTTTTTTTTTGCTTGTTTCGAGTGAAGAGCTGAGTCTGGGATCGCAAGTTTCTATTTTTTATACTTTTATATGCTGGATTTTTCGATTTCGTAGGGTAGGGATTGTGTGCGTGGCAAACGAAAGAGACGGCACCTCATCCCAGCGGGGACCCGCCCCAAACCGTACCATACAAAGCTTTGTAATCGCATGTAGTCGAAATTTCCTAGAGAATAAGTTATCTATATTGTGCATGGAACAGAAGTACTGATAATTTAATGTAAAAAACATGTAATTCTTTACACTTTCAATCATGATGGAGTTCTTCTTGAGTCCAACAGCTAGTCATTGTTTTTTTTTTTCTCTATGGGGTTTTGCCAGGTTATCGAAAAAGAAACATCCATCTATTTTTTCCGGTACTCATTAATGGCATCATTTTTTACGAAAACCTAGATCGAAACTAAAGGATGGCGGATGCTGCTGCCTCCCTCTTCCATCCTAGATAGACAAAGATGGAGTCCTCCGTCCAAAGTGAGAAGAAAGCCACGGCCTCGCATTTTTTCTTCATTTTAATTATTTTAATATTATTTATTTGCTAACATTTTTTTTTTCAAAATTAAAAAAAAAAAAAAAAACTAAAAAAAAAAGAAGAAGATATATATTGTAATGTATGAGGTGTTCTTACTAAGATGCAGTATAAGCTTTAAGCTTTATTTTAAAATATTTTAATGGAGTGTTTGTATGAAAATAGGTGTACAGTTTTTTAGGTTGTAAAATTCCAACTCTTTTAAATATTTCACCATATCCACCCAACTAGGGGTGGGCACCAACCTACCGATCTAAACCATGCATTTACAAAAATGCAATCCAATAAACCGGGTTGGGTTAGAAAAACATAACCTAATCTAACTCGATAAAAATAATAAAAAAATAAATTAAATAATTTTATTTATAATTTATTATTAGTTTTATTATGAAATCTTTTTTTTTTTTAAATATCTAAAAAGTTAATAATGCATTTACAATATTATAAATGACGAATATCTTTACATAATTTTTAATATTTTTTATACCATAAATATAAAATACATATATTAGAAATATGCAATTATATTATCTTTTTCTTTTGCATTAATTGTGACATTGTTTATTATACAGTAAAATATTTTTAATAAGTTAATTTAGGATTTGATTAATAATTTGGTAAAAACAAGTCTAATAATTATATAAAAACTTTAACTATTATGTTGATCGAAGTAAAATCTAATAGATTTCACGATGTATTCGATAAAGTGATTATAATTGTAAAATTAATAAGAGGCTTAGATGGAGACTTTCTAAATCGGATAAATTGTTAATTTTTTATTGTTTTAATTATGCAACAAACATTTAAACAATTTGTAATATATGTTGTGTTTGGTTTTAAAAAATTTGAACTCTATATGATATGATATTACGGTAAAAAATTGTTCTGAATTTGAATTTAGATATAACAAATTGAATTCAAAATTTTTAAATAATATATAAAATAAGAGTTGCGATATTTAAACTCTTCCGAAACAGTTTCTACTCCCCATTTAATATGGTTTGATAGAGAAGATCTCTCTTGAAGAAGCATGTTAAGAGTAATGCTACCGTAACCAAATGATGTAGCAACACTTTAATCCATTTATTTAAATAATACAAATCTAATACAATTTAAATGAATGGATTAAAATGTTACCACGTCATTTAAACATCAGATTTAGACAAAGTAACATTATTAATACGTTAATCTAACAACATTGGATGGAAGGAGCCTAACTATACTGATCAACGATGTGATTTAACCCATAACCCAACTACGAAGAGATTGTCCCGAAAGAAGGAATGCCTATAACAAAGGATCCCCTACAAAAGGGCACAATAGGAAATAGGAAATAGGAAATAGGAAAAAACCCTCATTGCTGGTTATAGCTTAGCTTATAAAGTTACAATCAAAGGCCTCAATTATATGAATTACAATGAGAATCTAATTAAATTACTTCTTCTAATTCCTCTTTTTATGATCCCCCCACAACCTCGAATTCCAAGGGGCCATGATGTAGTTTTGTTCCCCTATACATAAATTCAGTCACCGGTTAAGACTACAACATCAAAAATATATTGCAGGCTTGTGTTGTGTGTCCAGCAATCCTTTAAATACAGTATATATCAATAATCAATCACTATATTCTGAGTCCCCGCCATCGTCAATTCCGTTCTGGTCAGAGGCTTCACTCATATCTAAGTCACCCTCTGAATCTTCATCTCCTACCTCTTCGATGCCTTGTTCATCTCCGGAAGCATCTACATCTTCGTCATCACTTGCTTCCATCATATCCCTGTTCCATCCATTAGAGGCACCGTTATAACCTATTTCCCAGTTTCCTTGCTCGTAATCAACTGCTTGGGCATTGTCATCGGAGTCCACTGCTTGGGCGTTGTCATCGGTGTCCACTGCTTCTGCACTGTTGCTGTTCTCAGCATCATCTATATTCATCATCCTGACATTTTCAGGACTCCATTCATCCTCTTCCAAGTTTCTAAATGTTTGTTGACTGCTATTGGGTATAACCGCGTCTGCCAGTTGGCCAAGCAATGCCTGATTCTCAGGCCTTCTTTCTGCTCTCTTCCTAACTGTTCGTCGTCCTCGTCCACGCGCTTGACCATTTGTTCTTACACCCAGATGTCCCTGTCGGTTATTTAAGTTGCCATTTTGCCTTCTAGCACCAGTAGGGATACCAGGAACTTTTCTGTGATACTTTCTACTCCATCCATGGTCACGACTCCCTCTCCCACGTTTGTTATTTTTACGTTTTACAGGCAGGCTAGCAAAGTTCACTTCTTTCATATGTCCATCTCGGTCAAGTTCATCAAGTTCAACCTCTTTCTTGAGGGGCAAAAACCTTGAAGGAAATTTCTGCATACAAAGGAATATGAAATAGCTGAACCTTATCTAATTGCTCAAGCATTCAGGACAGACATATACACCATATTACAAAATCATATAAGAGTTTTGAAATCAACTACTCTTCGATATTCTGCAAAATTTGCAGCATCTACCAAAAAGCAGATTTTCTTTTCACATATCTTATACACAATGAGACAAAAAGGGAAAAGCTGAGAGGAACACAAAAGATAACTCACCACATATTCTTTGACATCATTGTCCTCGGAGGGTTCGGCTTTCTCCGGCTTTATGTACATAATGGATGCATCAAGCTCCAAAAGCCTCACAGCCACAGCTGCAGTGGTCTTTGGTATCCACGGAATTATAGAAACTGATCCAAGGTCAGCAGATACATCAGAGATTCCCAGTAGTTCCTTTGTTGTCTCAAAGTTCGATGATAAATAGTGTCGCTTTACGCCGCTCTCCAAAAGAGTCAATATCTGTACCGTAAACTAGTAATTAGGCAATGAGACATACAATTGTACACAGGAATAATGTATATAAATAGAAAGGAGAGAAAAATAAAAAAGGAATGCTAAAAGCATGAATCCATACCCAAATGGAAGCAAGAAAAAAGCAACCCTCATAAACTATAAAGAGTTCTAGTCTACTGATTAACAGCAATTAACAAATGCAACTTTGGCTTGACATCATGATTTTAGAATATAGACATTATATAACTAATAACTTCACCAATTGTATAAAATTGAAAATAATAATAATAATAATAACCTGCAAGAGCTCCTCGGTGGATGATGACACATTCAACTTCATTCCCAAAGTCTTTCGACGTTCTTCTATCCAAAATGATTCCCAAGCTTCTGGTGGTACAGACGCCTGCAAATCAATAAATACAGATTATGTACAAGCCTAGCTGACCAATTATTAACATCGCTTCAAAAACCAAGATGTAAACCAATCAAATTTTATTTTAACATAAAAGTAATCTCTGGCTTACCTCAATGATAGCAAACAAGGGCTTAAGCAATCTGATTCCTAGGGGAAGACAAGAGTCAAAGATATGTATATCCCTTTGCCCCATCTTCCTTTTTCCTTCACATTGAATCACATGTTCTGAGTTATTAAAACCGTTACCAACTGCACCTAATGTCTGGTGGCAAGAAGGGCAGTGGGTGTCTTCAGAAATATAAGTATCAAAACACACGTCACAAACGGCCAACATCTCTGTGCGCCTTGTCTTCCCATTTTTAGCACATAGTGATAATGAATTGCATTCTTTCCACATCCACCTCTGAAAATCTTGGTATCTTTCCCAAGCAGCTTTCTTCTCAGTTTCATTTCTAGCAAGCTCAATTCTAAAAGAAGATGATGTAACCATTGAATCAGAATTTGAACCAGAAACTGCACTACTAGGACTGTCGGAATTAGCAAAGTCCGAATCAATGTTCATTTCGGTAGCTTCATTTTTGGTGTTTCCACCTTTTTCTCCAGAATAGGAACATTGCAAGTTCTTTCGATCATTTTCTTTGAAGGATTTCTCAATCTTCTGCAACATTATACGCAAATGAGATTCTCTGATGCCCCGCGTATCCAGAGATGTCAATAGAGCATCAAAAGCCTACACAGATTGAATGAAAGAATTAGTCCGATGCAAGGCATCAATCTCTACAACAATAAAACAATCAGTCATGAAGTTCAAAAGCTCAATACGGACAACCACAATTCATGGGGAATTCCATTGACAGTGTGCAATAACTAGGCTTCCAGAAAAGAAAACAAAATTATTATGTGCCAAAGAATTAATGTCTATTGATACCAAGATTTTCTATCATGGAATTTTCTTTTATCATAAACGGAAGAGTTAATTCTATTGCAGCATATTAATGCTTATTGTTTGCCAAGACTACCTCTTCGGTGTCAATAAGCCTCCAATTTCCATCATGTAATTCAACAAAGATTCTGCCAGAACAAGGATCACTTCTAGAAGCAGCTGCTACAAATTGCCAATATCGGTTACGTCTGCGGTCTTGACCCAGAGGCAAGGACCTGTATACATACATCTCTTCTGCTGCATGGGCAATATAAGCTTTCAAGCGTGAGCGTGACCTTTTTGAAGCATATCCATGTTGCTGACCTGCAAGGTTATCCAGAACTGTACAGGGGTCTTGAATACCTAAGTTCCTTTCACTAGGGAAATCATTCAGATGATTCTGAACAGCTTCAGAACCAAGCAAGGTTTTTTGATCTTCTATAAGTCTTGGAGATGCCTCATTTTTATTATCAACAAGCAGAAATGGGCTTTGGTTCCCCTCCACCATGGAATTAGCGTTTTGTGTTTCAGCTTTGCTTGCCAATGAAGTAGAAAAGTCTAATGTAGTTATATGGTCTTCCTTCAGTCGACTTTTATCTACTTGCGCTTCAGCCCACATTTGCTTTTTAAGAGCATTTGCTGCCTCCAAACGATCCTGTAATTCTCTCAAAATCAAATTGAAGGCAAAGAAAATAATAGCACCTTAAGACAAACAAACAAAGCATACCAACTGATGGAAAAACTGAAAAATAGGTTTACCTCAAGTACAGCACGTATAGAGTTTCCTTCATTCGCAACACCGATTAAGGCAACAAGGGCATTAAGACGCTCCTTAACACTTAGTTGAAAATAATCACCCTCCGAAAGTCCTTGGATCCATGATTCACCAGGCTTGCCCTCATCAATCTCAACATTTTCTTGATTGAGATTGCTAGCCTTAAACTCATCACCAGCAACATAGTGCACACTGGTACTTGCACCACTAGCATTCTTGGAACAGTTGAAAGAGAAAGATGAAAAATCCTTCTCAACCTCATTTTGCACCTTCAGTGAAACATCATTGCATATATTGTCTTTTCCACTCCCTGAACAAGCATTTGTTTCATCATAATGGTCAACATTTTTGTTTGCATTCAACGGAGTAGCCAAATCTTCAACTTCAGGGTCCTCATCGACATCACATTCCGAGTCTTCATCTCTTTCAACCTCATCAGCATCTTCTCCACCTAAAAATCCATTTTCAAATATCCGAATTTTCTTCCTGGCTGTGGCAAGTATTGCTTCAGCATCAGCAGGATCCTTCCGAAAAGCAGGCCGTACACAATATGTTGAAGGAGCTATTCTTTCAAAAAGCTTTGTATCCCTTGTCAAGGCAACAGAAATAGAAGCCTCGGGTGTCTTGCTGGTTGTCAGGTCCCGGAGTCCAGATTTCTAAAGCAAGCAGAGAGATTATGAAACGGCATAGAGAAGAAAGTGAAAACCAATGTAAAAGCAATTTCAATTCACCTGAATCTTGTCTGCAAGTTCTAGCACAGTTAATCCTTTGCTCCCCTCAAGCGATAGAACATGAAAGGCTGCAAATTTGACAGTTCCAGGTGTCAATTTATGCCTAGATCTTCGAGGAAGTAATAAACCTTTTTCTCGCATCCAGGCAAATGCATTTTCAGCTGCGGAACCATTACGTATGGTTGATACTATGTCATCACAGCCTTTACCCTGAATACAAGCACATATTAGTTAATGGTGAGATGAACGCGCACAAAACGAGCAAATGGGTCATTCATCACAAAGCTGAATATATATACATATATATATATATATATAATTATTATCAAGTGCGGGATCCCGCACCAACAAGATTTTTCAAACAAGATTTTTTGTACAGACTCATTTCAATATAATTTCATTACCAATAAATCATGTCTAATATTCACTGGCGCAAAAAGAGTTCTGTTATCCCTAAGAGAAATTATGTAGCATACATAGAATCATCAAGCCTACTTGTTTTTTTTTTTTTTTTTTGTCTGTAAAACAGCTGTTGTGCATTTAAAAAATTCACCTAAGCATTGCTATTATCAACATCAGTAAGAAAATTTCACTTATAGTTGTTAAAAAATAAAAAGTAAATTAAAAACCTCATGATTATCACCCACACTGGCCCATGCAGAACTTCTTTTCTTCAATCGTGGACCAAATCCTGCAGCCAATGCTAATTGCCGAAAAATTTCAGGCCACGTTATTGTATTTAAGTGTCGCTGCCAATTTCGTATGTCAAATCCCCAGGCATATGCCTGATACACAAAATAAAAATAAATGGCTCTCAAGTCTCAACAATGAAAAATAAGTAATATGCTAAACAAATAACAGGACTAAATGTATCTGAGTAACGTGGAGATTACCCCTTCAATGATCCGTGGATGTCCACCTTCAGGATTAGCTGCACAGTATTGATTTATCCCTAATCCAGTAGGTGTTCTTGCAACATCTTCTATGTCTTTTATTACTGATTTAAGCAGAGCAACATGTATCTCACCCAACAACCTTGAATCCTGAGATCAAAATGGAATTAATAGAAAGCCAAAAAAATTTAAAAGAAAAAAGTAACAAGACATGAAATTACGTTATGGAAAACAGGAAAAGAAAAGAAGATTCTAGTAACTCACGTGGTCATGCAAAGCTTGCACAAACTCGTCAAGAGTAAAAGGCCAAAGCCCAAGAACATCAGCAAATGTAATAAAAAATCTCCAAACCTGAAAAAGCCAACCAAAATGTTTTAAGCTTGAAAGTTGAGTTGTTGAGTTCATTATATCGGCTTGAATATCTTTCAGAGAGAGAGAGAGATAAGTAAGTATATTATCTCTCTCTCATCAAAACAAAAATGTAGAAGAATGATTAAAAATGAAAATAGTATTAGGTCATACCATGAGAAGGTTCCCAATATTCTCTTCTGAATCGGTCCAGGGTTGAATTGCAAACGGTCTTTTAAGTTGCACGGACTTGGGAGGGAATGCGCTTAGAGAATCTAAAGCACAAAAATTGTATCATAGTTGCTAAGAAAAATTAACCATGTCATAGATGAGAATGCAAAAAGAATGAAATCAAATGTTCATAGAAATAATATCAAGTAAAATTTCACCTCTGAATGATTCAAGGTTTTGCAAAGCGTCATGGTCAAGATGAATTATTGCGGATAATCCCTTGCTTGCGGCAGCCAAATCCATGAGTTCTAATTGTTCATCCTCGATAAGATCCATAGATTCTTTAGCCATCTTGCGGGCAGTCGCCTTCTCAATGGCAACTTTACGTCTTGCTTCCTGTTTCTCTATGCGAAGCTCTTCTTTTTGCCTCCTTTTTTCAGCCTATAAAATAAAACCCAAAGAGAGGAGATTATCATCATTTATCTTAAAAATAAAAATGATATTAGCCAGAGAATGGTTCAATATTTAGCAGGCACCATACTTACTCTTAAGTATTCTTTCTGTAAGAACTTTTCCCTTCGTTCTATTTCACGCTTTTGCTCACGCAGTAATCTCTCTTCCTCACGCTGCTTTTCACGCATCAATCTCTCTTCTTCCTTCCGTCTTTCACGCTCATGCTTCTCCATTTCTTTCTTCATTCGTTCTTCATTCTATAAATAAAATTCAACAATGAGTACTAATACAGTTTTGTTTTCCCTACATGGCACAAATCATGAATAATAAATAAAACCTTTCGCCTTAGAATATCTTGTCTCTCAAGCTCTTTTCGTATCCGCAACTCATTTGCTTCAACTTCCCTTGCAATTCTAGCTTCATCACTCTACAAGCAGCAACATATACACATTTACTAAAACCTCAAAATTAACTCAAATTCTCAGAAAAATAAAAAATAAAATCATACAGGTGCAATATTGCGTTGCGAGCTAAGAAGCACAGATACGGACACGGATACGAGGATACGATACGGGGATACGGACACGGATACGAGGATACGATACGGGGATACGGAAAATCTCCAAAAACTAGGTTGCACCAATTAAAATAATATATTTATATATATATATATATATATATATATAAACGTAATTCATTCAAAACATAATTCTTCCCCTCCTCTCTTTCCTTCTCTTTCTTCTTCTTCCTCTTCTCTTCTTCACTTTCTCGTTTTTTTTTTTTCTTTCACAGCAGGCAGCAGTGTTTTCGATTTTGACTTTTGAGAGATAGAAGTAGAAACCCTAGAATCTAAGAAATCAGATATATTTTCTTTAAATTTCGATTTTGACACTAAAAAAATTTTAAATTATAAATTGACCCTGTTTTTGCAAAAAAAATAATTGCAAAACTGCCCCAAACGTATTTGTGCTGTATCCCAGCCATATCCGGAAAGTCAAACTTTCCAGAATTCAATGGACACGCCATTTGGAGTGTCGTACACGAGTCCGCGTGTGTTCGTGTCTGTGTAAGACACTTATTACCAGTCAAATTTGGAGTGTTCGTGCTTCCTAGGTTGCGAGGCTTGTATTTTCCATAAAGTTTCCATTTGTCACTAAAAGATACCTTGCGTTTCCTATCTATCTGTAGATCAGCATCATTATTGAATGCTTGCCCACCAGGCAATACAAAAGCATCTTCAGTTCCAAAAATTGGGTGGCCAGTCGTCTGTGCATTTATTCTACTGTTTGAAGATGATTCCCTTTGCGGTATAATCTCTTCACCCCCATTAGGTGAGTAATAAATTGTTCCTGGCTCATCTTGTTGAGACAAAACACGAACACGAGACACATGACCTTGGGAAGAATGAACTTTAGATGATGGTTCACTTGCATGTGCAAAGGATGTTCTAGCTCTTGGACCATCAACTGGTGAACCATGAAAATAAGGCTGCTCTTGGAGAGACTGATATTCATGGAGAGCCCTAGAGACCTGAGATAGATTCATATAACTTTAAAATGTGAACCTAACTGAAATGTCAGAACTGAAAATTTAATTCCCATGAAAACAATGATGACTTGCAAGTTGCAAACAAAATGAAATAAGATTTAGGACAATGTTGTCAATGGCATAAACAAAGAAAAGACAAAAAGATAGCAATTGAAATATATTTGCTATCAGGGATATCCATAAGGCAGCAGAATTCACAATCTACAAAATTCAGTTATTGGAAATGCTAAACAACATTGCCAATCTCAGTCGCTCTTGTAGACATGACACCTGACCATTTTCAACTTTCCAAAACAGAAGGCCAATAGTCATCATAAATGATCAACCTTTTCATTTATTTTACCAAAAAACCAGATAGCTATTTGTAACATTACCCTTCCTCACCTTTTATTTACAAAAACTCTTCTCCACCCTCATTATTTTTTACCACTCTCAAAGTTTTATATAAATTCAACTCTCCGTAAATTGAATTCTTATATATATACACACAAGGGAGAGGTGTCGCGTCTACACGAGGGACTGAGATTGGCGAGTGAGTTTGGCTATGGTATTTAGCATTTCTAATCCAGATGTAGCAGTTACGGAAAGAAAAGCAATACACATCAAACATGATCAGTTTTATAGAATCAGAACAGTACAACTTTTAAGAAACACCACGAGCATATGCTGCAATTACCCTAAAATATTGAAATAAACAGAATGTACCTTTATTCCTGACAAGGCGGTAAAATAACTAGGTAAAAGGGCAACCTTTACTAAGACCAACTAACCAAGAAACGACCAAGGGGTAGCTCAATTTCACAAAAAAAATACTAAAAAAAGGAGAAAAAACAAGCCTTAGGTACAATAGAAACACCAAAATAAGTTGCTTAATAGCAATTTGAAAGAGCATTTTTTAAGAATAATAAATAAATAAATAAATATTCAGGTTATCATGGGAAGACTCACACTACAATGAAGACCTACACTTACAAACTCAAATTGCATCTTAAGTCTAACTATAAAACATGCATGCCAAATATACCACATATAAGAAATATCAAAATAAAGAATTTCAAGAACAAACTTTGCTTGATTTGGTGTCATGCCGGTCATATATTTTGTTCTCGTAAGGATGCCCAGACCGCTTCTGCTGCTCAGCACTAGCTGCTTCACAAGGAATGCAGAAAAAGTTAGCAAGGAAATAATTTTCATAATATATATATATATATATACATACAATATAATATGAACAGGAGGGATCGGTGGACACAATTTTTGACACGATTTTCTAGCCATTGGATTTATGAGATTTGGATGGCTAGGATTTAATAAATTTATATCTTTTTTTCTCTCTCTCCCCCATCCATCAATAATTTATTTTATTTCCTTTCTTTTCTCTCCTAGATGTTCTTTCCTAAATATAAATCTAAAATAAATTCCTCTTTTTCTCTTACATTGTTTTTTCCTCGTCTGTTATGTTTTTTCTCTTTTCTCTGCAAGGCTTCAAGTTATTTTCTTACCTAAATCTATTATTTTATTTCCACCATTATCAATTACTGACATAGTAAATCCTATCTGGTTTATCTATCTACAATACACTAGCATAGTTTGTCCAGTTTTTTTCTCATATGTTTCTTTCTTTCTAATATTATATTTAACATGATGAAATTCGCTTCATATCTTTAATACTTACTTAACTCAGTCAAAACCATCAACAGTCACTGGAACAACTAATTCAATGGTATTCCTGATGTCTTCATTCATTTTCTTAAATCAAGTTTATCAAGTTATAAGCAAAAGGCAGAATCAAGAGCATTTGTCATCTTGAGGACAAGAATCACAGCTATAAGATTTAAATATTTTATAATTGTATAACAATATATATATCTACATTAAAAATTACAGGTTAAGTTACGCTACTCCAAAAACAGGTCCAGGTTCACAATAAGAATAATAACAACCAAGACCATCAAGATGACTCTTTAACTAAATCATAATTGAGGATGGTTTCAACAATCTCTATTCAACCGCAAAGCAGAACAACATCTTTAATAACAAAACACATTTCTATCTAAAACCAAAAAGTAAAAACAGAACACATTGCTTAAACTTATATACCTATTGGTGCTCCAAATGCATCAGGAGGCAATGGATCAAACTCCATTCCAAGTATTGGTCCATCCTCTCTCAACGGCTCCCCTAACTGTGCCTCCACACAGGCAATTGCTCTAAGCTCCATAATTGACTGCTGTGACTCGTAAGACTTCCGCTTGATTGGCACATCATCCATCAAACCCCGAGATGACCCCATTACATTCCTCAGCTCCAGCATACACGGGCTTGAGCCTGACCCCGAGCCTGAACCGTAATCACTCCCTGGCTCAGCCCCTGCCCTCAAGTCATTTACGGGAGATTCTGGCATCGCTGCAGTCACAATTTTCCGTTGTTTTTTGACTGGATTCTCCTTTTCCTTTTTATCCTTCAATCTTCTGTGGCAAAACCACATCTGCAACTGCCGATCAGACAAACCTAACTTCTCAGATAGCTCAGCTCGTGTTGCTTCGGATGGGTATGTCTCCACTGCATTAAATAATCAAAAGAAGAAAAAAAAAATCAACTAACTGAACCAGCACTATGAACAAAATTCAAAACACATACATAAAATACAACATCATAAGCATAATAAATCACCAAAATTTCGCTTTGGGAACATGAAACCAAACAAATTTAGCCTTTACATACATAAAAAAAAATACAAACATACATGCTTCTATACAGATCATATCATCAAAAATCAACAAGCACCTAAAAGTTAAGAAAAAAAAATCACATAAAACTCAACATGTACCAACTAAATACAAGTGAATAAACATAATTACCAAACAAATCATTAAAACACAAACACACAAAAATCAACCAACAAATCCCACAAATTTCAACAAACACACACATAAACATACATAATCACAACCTCTCACAGAATCAAAAAAACACCCACAAAGATCATTTTTTTACCAAAAAAAAAAACAGAGAGAGAGAGAGAGATAGAGGAGTGTACGTACAAGCATAAGCCTTCTCTAGGGTTTCTAGTTGAAACGGCGTCTTCATCTGTCGTTTAGGCTTGCTCTGTTGACCTTCATTGGAAGGATTATTACCAATCTTCTTACTTTCATTACTCCTATTCTGATTCTCGGCGTCTGAATCAACCTCCATCGTCAAACCAAACCCAGATCACGATTTCTCACCCAAAAACAAAAAATCAAAATCTAGGGTTTGCCGAAACAAACCAAACCCAAAAGAATCAAACTTTATTTCGATTCTCTCTCTCCCATATATATATATTTTTTAATTCTTCCTCTCTCTCTTTCTCTCTCTTTCAAAAACACAATATATCTTGAAAGTGAAGAAAGGGTAGATTGAGAGAAATTTAATGAATGTGTGATAAGGATTGAGAATTGAGAAGAAAGAAGAATAAAATTAATTGTAACTGTAATTTTAATGATAATAAAAATATAATAATAATAATAATTATTCCTAATGCTAATGAGAAAACAAAGTGAAAATAGTAAAAAGCGAATTCAGGAACACAACAATAGTAGTAGTCCTTCTTGACTCCAATTACAACAAATTCCATTTTCTTTTTCCCTTTAAAAAAAAAAAAAAAAAATCTTTTAAGACTTTTTGGATTTGTTTTTATTGATTATGTGTTTTATGTGGGCTTTTCAAAAATAATAAAAGAAAATATATATATGAAATTCGATTTTTTTTTTTTCCCTTTATGTTGTTTAATATGTTTGCTAATTGTCTTGTGAATAGAGTTGAAAAATCAAAGGGCTTTTTTGTTTTTTTGTTTTTTTGTTTTTTTGTTTTTTTTTTTTTTTTTTAATTTTCTTTATCGGTTCATGTTGTTTTTGTTTTTTAAAAAAAAAAAAAAAAAAAAAAAAAAAAAAAAGAAAAGGAGTTATTGCTTGTATTAGATTTTTAGTTGTTGCGTTTGGGTTCTTGTGTGTTGAGAAAGTGTTCATGTTTGCATTTTTGAGTTTTGGTTGATGATGATGGGATCTTTGGGTGCCAAGATTCTGTTGAGATTTCTAGTTTGTGTTTTGTGGGCCACTACCTAATTGGGCTGGTCTTGTTTTGACACTTTTGGGCTTTGGTCAACCCATAAAAATATATATATATTATTTTCTATATTTTCCTAATCTTTTTATTTTATAAAGAAATTATTATAACTAAGGATTTATAGAGGGATAATGATCCAAATTACGGATCATAATTTCATTAACGTAGATACGAAGGGCATACCAATAACGCAACCTCGTCGGGTTGTTTTTCAAAGTCATTTCAGTAGCTTTAATTTGAATTCTATCCCAACTTGTGAGAGTGTTTATATCAATATCACCATTAATAAACAATAATTTCTTTATAGACTTGTCATGAACCAAAATTCTAAGATGTGATAATAATTTATTGGAGAATGTTGCGAAAAGCACTGACTCTTGTTTTGTCTGCAGCTCGATTGACAACCAAATTGCCAATTTATTGCACAGCAAGAACCAACAAGTCCAAGAGCATGATACAGTAAAACACCTTGGTTACATAATTGGTTTTCGTATAGAAAATGGATCAGATTCATCTACTGTATTAATTTTTTTTTCTTAATCTAAAACACTTATGAATAAAACTCTGTATTTAAAAATAATGAAAATAAAATAAATTATAGATCTGGATAAAGAACAATTCAGTAGAAAATCTAGATTCATGGAAATTACGCGTTTATATCACATAAAAAAGTCATACTATGGATGTTTAATTTCAATGTTGTTATAATTATGTTCGTTGATAACTTGACACCAAGATTTCACCACTTCCTATAACATTGTAAACGGTCCCTTGTTGGGTTAAGACCGACCTTTACTTATTTATATCATAAACTAGTTTTGATTTCAACCGAATATGTAAGAAAAAATCCTTAACGACAATTTACAATGAATATGATTTTAATAATTTCTAGAAATCAAAGCATGGCAAATACTATTCACATATTTGATTCTCACTTTCTGTTAAAACTCTCTAGATAGATTGTTTTGAGAGGCAGAGAAAGTGATTGATACATTATTCTCAGTCAACAACATGAGTTGATTTGCAAATTAGCAATTGTTTGTAATCAGAATCAACGAAAATTTATCAAAAAATAACTTCACAATGACAACAAATACTCAGAATTGACATTTTTATCTTTGGAAAGATAATATAAACCCCAAGAGTTCATCCATTCCCATATGCTGCTTTCTTCCCTTCTCATGCTGACTTCGCCTGCTGCAAAAAGAAATCAATTCACATTAAAACTAAAATTTCTACATATACAGTTTTCGAATTTCTAAATGACTATCATTCTCTATTCCTTTTCCACTCTCAATCTTGTCGGGAATAAAATGAATTTCGTTTTCTTAGGTTTCCAATCGCCTGTATTCTTGGATGTTAAACAAGAATTTGAAATTTAGTCCGGATTAAATGAAATGAACTATTGCTTAGATGCAACACCTACGCTGCAAACTAATTGCTATTTGACCATTTATAGGCTTCTAGTTCCAGGTGAATTTAAGTCGTCAAGAGGTATAAATCAGAATGAGACTCACTCGTTTCTCTTCTTCCATCTTGGCCTTAATGTAGGAGTACATTGCAACTCCAAGAATAGCAATGGTTGTTCCGATACCAGTTTGTGTTGAGATCTTGTTACCTGTAACAAGCAAATTGTTATAAACTAATTCCAATTTTCTAGTACAAAAAGTTACCAGTAATTCGCAAAGAGCAGGAAAAAATCGAATATATACACTTACCAAAGGCCAGGATTGAGAACCCAATCACAAACACACGTTTCAGCACGTTGCCAACTGCATGCGTAAGAGGTGCAACCCTCTCCAAGGTGTTGGTAGCCAACTGAAAAATTCAGAAGGCAAATTGTATTAATTGTCATCCAAAAAACTATATTATGATATATTTTAATGAAAAATCAGGGCAGTAGGAACAAGAAGAGAAATAAAACTCGTAAATATCTAATAGATTGACAGTGAAACTAGTCGTCAGAAGAACCTTAAAAATTGAAAAAGGGAAAACCTAAATGTATATAAAGTGCTGATTACTATGAAAGATGATACCTGGTTGTAGAGGTGGTAAAACATCCCCACCCAGAAAAGATCTGAAATGAACTTGACCATACCCACTTTTGCAATCGCATCACTAAAACCATGCTTGATCAGTTGAGGTCCCTCGACCTGTCGAAACAATGGAAACAAAGAAGGGGTCGTCACACTATTGAATGGTAGAAATTATAATTTAAGGCTAGAATCACAAAGGGCCTTAAAAGCTTCTTTTACTCACGAGGATGGCAGGTGGGATACAGATAATTAGAGCAATGATGGAAATGTAAGCATATACATTAGTACTGTCCATATCAGTCTGCAGAAGAAGAAACAAAATGATTATTTCTCAAGACAAATTAGCTTGCTGTCCATAAGGATAAGTAAGTTTCATCTAACAGCACCATTGCTTTTTTCGAATAGATACTCCTGTAAGTGAATGATATGTTGGAAATCATAGCACTGATAAAGCCCAACCAATTGAATGACAGTTCAGTCAATGAAGCCATGGAGACACCTGCAGCCATGGATCAGAGACAAATGATAAACATATTTACTGAATCACTATAATAAGAAGATGCAATTGAATTGGTGCAAACGGAGAGAGAAGAGCTTACCAAGAACAACAGGAGCCAGTGAAAGCCATAGAGTAATGGGTATTGATTGTCCAAGTATGAATTGAGAAGCAGCAGCATTGAAGAAGGGCTCGAGAGCTGAAATGAAATATGACCAAGATGGATTAATCAGGTTGCTTGGATGGCACTGATGGAAAATCATTGATAGAATTGAATGATTTTCACCCAAAATCTGCATAATTCTTGATGTTACCTTTGATGGTATGGGTAAATGAGACAGCAACAGCAGCAAAGGAGACATTGCTGGTCACATGGCCTAACGCATGACAGGCAGCAACAGGGATCAACAGCTTCAGGAGTTTTGAATCGATAGGCTACAAAGAAAACCCCAGTCACTTAACACTATCAGTACAGAAGGTCTGCATGAATCATCACAACTAAACAACTAATAACAAAACATGCAACAGAATATTAAAATGACTAGAGGACAGCTAATATAATGATATATTGAACAGGTAACAAATGCACTGATCCATCAACTTTTTCTTCTAATTAATTCATGTTCACTCATTTTCTGACAAACAAATTCCCAAGTGAAACATAATAATAATTAATTAAGAGTAGTAAATCTCGAATTCACAACATTTATCATTAAAAGGATTGTGTTATCATATATTTGACAACATATGTTTTTTTTTTTTCACAACATATTACAAGAAACCATGCAATAGCCAGTTATTGTATTAGAGAAATAAAAACTGAGTTGTTTATTTATCATATTTTTGGGTCCTTAGAATACATGTTAAGCAATCCAAAACTCAATATATATATATAGAGAGAGAGAGAGAGAGTTCTAAATCTTAAAAGGATTTTATTGATGTTGTTCAAATAGTGTCTTATATATATATATATATATATATATATATATTCCATCTTGGTTGTTAAGGTTTTACTCAATTGTAATAATATGGTAGTTGTAAATTAAGTGAGGGTAATTTGGAAAGTTTATTTCATGAAATGGGTAATTTTTCAACTTCAACATAAAATAAGGGCAATTATGCTAAAATCCTATTCATGTATTAAAAAAATAAATATAAGGGTTCTTTATTAAATTTTCGAATAGGGTATGAATTAAAAGGACCCACAACAAAATTTATGGTCAAATTAACATGTGTCATTATAACATATATTAAATCCAAAAAATTAAATAAACAAATAGATCTCGATTTAATACTAATCAATTTGCATCAACTTAATAGGCTTAAAGAAGTCCACTTACAGCGCGCTTGGGAAGGTTAACTGACCAACTCAGCAAACAGTAAACCACCCCAACGAACAAATGAATAACCGACACAAAACTGCACACCAACACAACAAACTTTCGTAAAACGAAATCAAACGCTTGAAATTACGTAAAAACCACATCGATTTGATAAGGATTTATACTTACTAAGGGTAGGGAAAGTAATTGTAAATCTTCTTGTTGAGAATGTTGAATATGACGTTCAAGAAGTACCTGCAAAAGAAAAAGGGCAGTTCAATAATTTCAAAACATAATTTGGCGGTATTTTAAAATGCGCACCAGGCGCAAGTTAGAAAGGGTCACGTGACTTACCACATGAAGAAGAAGAACCCGGTGACGAGAGCTGGGTACTTCTCGAAGAACCCTACCGGAGCGACGGCCTTGGCTTCTCTGCAACAACCACCGAGTCAGAGAAAAAGAAAAAAACAGAGAGAATGTTAGTCCTGAGTCAACACGGAGCGAGTTGACCGAGTCAGAACGGAGGAAAACGGACCTCACCCGGAGGAATCGCTACCGTCACCAGAGGAAGACGCGGAGGCAGCGGCGGCGACGATGCTCGTCCGGAGGTTCTCCCTCCTCCCTACGAACAGACCAGCCGGTGCCGGCGAGCTCTCGAGGAGCAGAGCTGGTCGCAGCTGCCTCCCCCATATCACGTTCCCGCCTTCACCAACGGCTCCGATTGGCTTCACAGAGACGAATCCGACGTTGTGGTGGCTGTCCCGCGACGGCTTCCGGAGGTGAGAGACGGTAGCGAAGGCGTTGGCGCGTGATAGCACTCGCGACTCCATTTGTTTGTGATCGTTGAGAGACGAGAGAGAGAAATGTGTTACACTCTTTCTGGCAGCTAGAGTGAGCTCTTAATGTTGGGAGTAGGATTGTTGGAAACTATTAACGTGCGCCGATGATGATATCTTGCGCTGTGAACACGAGAGAGCGGTTATTTTTCAGTTTTTGTTTTTATTCAATTATTCACGATCCTCTACAAGGACGACTACAGTATTTAACTGCATACACTCTTGTGATGGGGTTGAAAAACGGTGATGAGATAGTAATTATAAGATGGACGGTGTGGATGAGTTGGGAGGAGATAAATGTTTGGTGATGTGAATAGGGTATATTTTGATGAGGATATTTTTGTGATCTGGTGGTGGTAGGTAATTGAAGGAGGAGGATAGGTGGGACCATGTCTTATCCCCAGTGAAAGGCCAAAGAGGAAGGGCTTGTCTTATCCAATCGTGATCTAAAGCTCTTTTTTTTCAAATCCTTATCTGTGACTATTAATGTTGTTGCAACTGTGGACTATAATCACAAATAATTCATGATCATTTTTTTTTTTTTTTTTCAAGTCAAAAGAAAGAAAAAAAAAAGGGTGCTAGATTGGAATCACTAATTAAATTAATTTATTTTTAATGATACTCTTGAATTAATTAATTTATTTCATAATTTGATTTTTAATAGTTAGCAACTTCTATTTTATATTTTATTTTATTTTTTAAGCTTTTATATTTTATTTTCAATAAATTAAATTGAGAATAGAGAGAAATCTTATCATAGCGGTAAATACCGACAATATGAGGTTGGTCTGATGGTAAAGCCTCTTACACGGACACACTCATACCATGAGGTTGTTGATTCAAATTTCTCCCTCTCTCATATAAAATCCCGAATTATTATAATATTTTAAAAAAAAAAAATAACGGTAAATATTCATATCGGGGCTCGAATGCTCGATCCCTTCCAAATATATCAAAACTTGAAATGAAAGACTTACAAGAGTGAAAATATAGGAAGTTTTAGCAAGTTCTATCAACCACTCCTTTGACTACACATCCAATCCAATGCAAAATTTCTCTCCAAATGGAAAACATGTAGACCTATGCTCAAGAATCAAGATCATCATACCTTTTTTCTTCATAGAGCATTTTCAAGAGGGCTCCTTAAACTCCTCCTTAGCTAAAATAGCTAGTGTTGATGGTTTTAGAACACTTCAATGAGCTCCTTAAATGACTTCCTATTTTAGAGAACTATCAAGAGGCTCTTCCTATTTAAAAATATTAAAATATATTAATGACTAGCTATAATAGAGAGGATGATTGAAGTGAGTTGTTAGCTAAAATATAGAGAGCATGGTTGGAGATGCTCATAGGATGCGTTTGGTATGGCTTTTCCAGTAGAGTTTATAGAGAGATTTTTTTGTAGTAGAGCTTATATAACTTTTAGCTATATAAAGTACAAAAAAAAAATGTTAACAATGTATTTATAATGAAAGAGTTTTTGGTGGAATATTTAAAATTTAATTATAAATGGTAGTTAAAACAATTCATATATTTAAAAAAAAGGCTCAAAACAAAAAAGTTTTTGAGAAAAGCGTAAATTTTAGACGTAAAATAGCTTTTATAAAGAGAAGTCGAGACAATTATTATATTTATATTATAAAAACTGTTTTGAGGTTTACCAAAAAAAAAAACTTCAAAAAAGTTTCTAGTATTATAAAAACGTATTGTTCCTTACAAAAACCATACCAAATGTACTTATGCTCCGTTTGGAAGAGTTTCTTCAAGTAAATCTTTTAAAGTAGACATTTTACAAATAGAGCTTTTAATGAGAAGTTGTTGGTCGTTGGTCGTTGGTCGTTGGTTGTTAATTAGAAAAAGCTTTTTTAAATGATAGGATTACCAAAATATTCAAAAACTATTTTAAATGATAGAGTTATATATTAGACATTTTAACGTTATTAAAAAAGCTCAAAAAAATATACTTGGAAAAACTTAAAATTTGTATTTCTCTAAGCAAACGTAAAACAACTTTTCTAATTATTCAAAAGCTATATTAAGTGACAACCAAATGACATAAAAAAAATTTTAAAAGAGTTTTTTTAATTAAAAAAAAAAAAGTAAAAAAACTCTTTTAACCAATAGAGAGAATAAAAAAAAAAAAACTCTTTTAATCAATAAAGAGAACAAAAAAAAAAAAAAAAAAAATCTTTTTTAACCACTAAAAAAACTCTTCCAAACAGGTACTTAATTGGTTTTGTTAACATCTTCTTGGCATTGGTTGTGTTCTTTCAAGATGTTTGGGCCGTTTTGCCCAATGCCAATACCTGATTCTATCCTGGCTTTGATGCATAATTGAAGCAGAGAACAGGAGAAAATCTTCACGTGATAAAGAGAGAAAATGTCTGACATTTGATCAGAGACATTTTATGGCCCCAAGGCCCAAGCCCCCAACGGCGACAAATGAGTCCTGTATTTTTTATTATTATTTTTTAATTTCCTGGATCCCTCGTGTGAACAGTTCTGTCTGTGTAAATTTAATTGTAGTGAGCTGATACATCCTACATGCTGATTATTGTTCAGGCTTTTCTTAGATTATAAATGGTAAATGTAATTGCAATATCATCAACTCCAATTTCATCTACCACTACGGCACTACTGCAATCCAATACCCTAAATTTATCCCACAAAGAGCTACCAGAAGATCAACATGTGCGCACAAACCACTGCTCCAATGCTTGCCACCGTCGACAAACAAAATGATACTCCAACTGTTAACCGCCGATCAGCAAATTACAAACCCTGCATTTGGGACCATGATTATCTGATGTCATTGAGTCCCAACTATAAGGTAAGTTTTACGTGCAGGATTCTATAACGTTATAGAGTCGAGATCCTACATGATGAAAATAAAAAACATGCAAGATGGTTTTTTTTTTTTTTTTTTTTTTTTTTCTCTCTCTCTCTATCCTTTTTATCTGCAATTACTTTTGAGCAAATAGTTAGAAATTGTTGTATAAACAAAGTAATTTCTAAATTTTTCAACATGAAATATTTTTATTGTTTTTATGAACGTATATACTTTTTCTTTGAACTCACAAAACTACTTCTCTATTTTGTTTTGCTTTTATTTTATTTTATTTTATTTTTTAATTAATTGTTACAGACCTCCCATGTCTGCGGAAGAGGTCCTTGTGTTTAAAAGAAAAAACAATTCTAAAATTTTTTATTAGACAAAAATCATTGTGATGAATTATGTTGTCCTTTCAAGGATCAAGTGACATGTGTCTTTTAAAAAAAAATGTGACATGTGTCTTTTAAAAAAAATGTGGTTATAATTTATTCTTTTATCTTTCTCTCTTAACTTAAATTAAAACTAAACCGTTTTATAAATATAAATCCACCTAAATTTTGATAACTTAAAATTACTGGTTAATTATTTTTTTAAACTAAATAATACTTAATTAGCGCATGTTAGGTATGATTTTTAAAATTATCAAAAACACTTTTTTAATAGTTGAAGTTTTTTTTTAGTTGTTTGACAAAACTCAAAATAGTTTTTTTAATATTTGAATTGTCTCAATTACCCTTTAAAAAAGTCATTTTATGTCTATTTGAAGAAGCCCAAGAAGTTTTTTTTGAGCTTTTTAAAAACATATGAATTGTCTCAACTACCCTTTATAAATTTTAAATATTCCATCATAACTCTTTCATTATAAACGCATTGTCAACACCTTTTTTATAATTTATTCAACCAAAAGCTATTTCTAAAATTACATTGTCAACATTTTTTTTGTAATTTACACAACCAAAAGCCTTTTTTATTAGAAGTTCTACTCATTAGAAACTCTACTACAAAAAAATCTACTCTAAAAGCTCAAATTGAAAAGTCATACTAAACACACTCTTAGTGAAAAATTTCTTTTGCTTTGACTTCAAAACCAAAACAGCCGAACAAACTCTCTCTAACAATTTTAATCAGTGCTTCACTGCTTTCATTCCAAATTGTTGTTTTTGTTTTCCATTTTCTTTTCCGTAAAAGATTATATCACAGAAATCTGTATTTCTCTTCATAACTTTGGTTCCAAATTGTTGTTTTCAGTAATTCTTTAGGGTTCTAAGTTTATATATAATTTCTTTTTTCTATAAAATGAATAAGCCGTAGAAATCAAATAGGAGTTTGATGCACATATGTTAATGGTGTGAAATTTTTTTATAGTTTTTAAAATTTGAAAAGCAAGAAAGCAACAAGGAAGGTTCTGGAAATGGAAAATTTTCAATTTAATTCTTAATGCACTGCCTGGGAGTATTTTCTCCTCTTTTATTCAGATCTTTGAGAGTCTATTGAGCTAAGTTTCTTCTGGGTTTTCGTTTTTCTGTGTTTAGGTTCTGAGGCTTTGGGTCTGTTGTGTATGGTGGGTGAATCGGTTGGGGTATTTGTGTTTCGAGTGGGTTTGTGTGTGAATCGTTTGGGGATTTTTGTGAATTGACTAGATTTGTGTGAATCTTTTAGGGTTCTTTTTGGTGAATCGAGTGGGTTTGTTTGGGTTTCTAAAAGGTGTGAAGAGTGGTGTAAATCAAGAAGTTTTTGTAGAACTCTTGTTTTGGTGTCTGATCTAAGTGTAGTAATGGTAGAAACAGAGGAGATTATTAGTAGATGTGAGTCCTTACTCTATCTAAGAGAGTGAACCAATGGTCCGTAAGTCTCTTAAAACGATATCATTTAGGTTAATAGTGTAAAAAAAAAAATAACAAAACGGTATGGTTTTAGTTTATGTTAAAGAGAGACAAATGAAAATAAATTATGACCACACTTTTATTTTAGAAACACATGTCGTTAGATCGTTTAAAGGACGTGGAAATAGTGCGAAATGTCACCTTTTCAAACTCATTTGGTGATATTGTCAGTGGTTTAATAAGTTAAGTTTAAAAGGCACATATTATGGTGAATTACTAAAATTGCCCTTAGATAATCAGTTATGTTATTCTCTTTGTACTTTTTTCTCTCCACACTTCCAACAAAAACGACTCTCTCTCTCTGATTTTTTTTTCTCTCTCTCTCTCTCTCTCTATATCTATCTACAAATAAAAGTTCAAGATTTGTGGTTGCCTCGAATTTCATCTTCAACTTATAAAATAAGGTAATATTTCTTGAACTTTCTTCTTTTAATTTGTTCATATTTTGTAAACCAGCCATTGTGAGAATTTTTAGATATCCGAGCCTTTTCATGTGTTACCCGAACCTTTTCATGTGTTCACTATCCGAGCATTTTCATGTGTTTCCCGTGCCTTTTCATGTGTTCACTATCCGAGCCTTTTCATGTGTTCACTATCCGAGCCTTTTCATGTGTTACCTGTGCCTTTTCATATGTTTCCCGTGCCTTTTCATGTGTTCACTATCCGAGCCTTTTCATGTGTTTCCCGTGCCTTTTCATATGTTCACTATCCGAGCCTTTTCATGTGTTTCCCGTGCCTTTTCATGTGTTCACTATCCGAGCATTTACATGTGTTCACTATCCGAGCCTTTTCATGTGTTTCTCGTGCATTTTCATGTGTTCACTATCCGAGCTTTTTCATGTGTTACTCGTGTCTTTTCATTCACTATTCGAGCCTTTTGAAGAATTTTCGAGCTTTTTTATGTCTTCCTCGAGCCTTTTCATTCACTATTCGAGCCTTTGGAAGAATTTTTCGAGTCTTTTGAAGAAATTTTTTAGCATTTTCATGTGATTTAATCGAGCCTTTTAAAGAATTCTATGAGCCTTTTCATGTCTTCTCCGACACTTTTCAATATCCTCACCATAGCCTTTGTAAATGTAATATTTGAAAAAAGTTTGTAGTCCTGAATTTTCATTAATGCTTTGTGATGATTAATTTGACAGCATCATGAATCGGGTTAGAATAATAATATCTTACAACGGTCGATGGGAGCAGTTACCCGACGAAATTCAAATGTTTGTTGGATCGGATAACCAGGGAATGAACTTCCATGACTACTCCAAGATCAAATGCTTCTGTCATTGGTTGGATAAAATTCTCAAAAATTGAAAACTCAATTTTATTATTCTCCTCCACATTTGTAACACTCTCATCCACATTTTTAACAATATCAAAACAATCCACAAGCATCTCTTGAACAATATTCCCGCAACTGTCTCCTAATGCATCACAAAAAACATTATCACGGGTCTAATTTTTACACAACTCACTCTCAATTCTGTTAATTCTTTTACTCTCAGTATTTTCATCCACTAAAATCTCCTCACAATCACACAGCAGACGACCATCTTCTTTATTCTTGTTTGTTTCAATAATCTCGTTATCACAGTCACTTTTCGAAACAACTATCTTTTCACTTTTAGACACACCCACATCATATTTGGTCAAATCTTCCTCAATTTTGGCAATATTTTCACTCTTAGTACTTTCATCCACCAAAATTTCCTCAAAATCAAACCACTTGGCTACAAATTGCATCATATCTACAAGTTTTGTGAGTCGGTTTCTATGTAAAGTGAATCTAGGTTTAGAATTGGAATTGCTTGAAGCCACGTTCTGTGGTTGAAGATGGATTTTGGTGGAATGATACTCTCTTTGGTGACTGAATCGTGGTGGTCATGAAATCGATTTGGTGGGCTGAAATGGGAATGGGTTTTTATGGTTTCGAATTGATTTTCATGGGAATTTTCGAATCGATGGAATTGGGGTTTGTGGGTTTCATATGTATGGTGGTTTTGAGATTGATTTGGTCTGCGTGAATAGGTTAAAGAAGATGGTGGAGATGGATTTTGTATCTAGGTCTTTGTTTGTTTCAAAGAAGAGAAATCGATTGGTATTTGGTCAGTGGTGTAAGTGTGGGGTGAATCAGAGATTGGATTTAGGTGTTGGTAAAGGTGATGAGGTTTTTGATAATGGTGGATATTTGGTGTTGGGTGAAAGATCTGGTCACGATGAGCACGAGAAGAATGGTGATATGGATAATGGTCACAATAGATGCTTGAATTGGTCGATGGGTTTGAGATATTTTTGGGTCTTTGTTTGTCACGGATAAATGAATTATTCGATGGGCTGATAGGTTTGTGTTTAGTAGTTTGAAGATAGTGGTGTGAAGAAAAAGGTGGAGATTAAGGTTGAAGATGACGATGATACCAATGGGATGGTGGTGCAGAACGGATTCGTCGATGGGCACTCCACCTTCGATATTCGCTTCTCTAGTCGAATGAATCTCCAGCTCCGTTTCGATGAATCTCCAGCTCCGTTTCGACGAAGCTCTCGATCCGCCCGTAAGGCCTTCACTCTATGTTCTTCAACCTCGAAGTGGCTCCAATCGCCGACCATGGCTACCGTACCTCCCCGGGAAACAACCGATGGCTTTGATACCACTTGATGCAGCGAAAATGGAAGATTTCAAGCCAAATCCATGGCTAACTGGAATCAATCCAGGAAACAACAAGTCTGATAACAATATCAAAAGATTCAACTGTATTTTACAATAGCTAATGACCAATATATATAGTCATTTCACAAACCTAATCTAAAGCCCAATACAGAACCCAAACCCAAATATGAAAAAACTAAAACTCCTACTAAATCTTCCTACATCATCAGTTAATCTTAATTGGCAGTCAAGGGAAAACCGATTCCATGGCGCCGGGTCGGAAAAATGACAAACAACATACTGCAAATGATGCCAATCCCAACTGGCAATGATGTGAGGATCTCCTTGATCTCATCTGAAGGTATTGGGTAGAAGCAGTTTACCACATTCTGATCATAAAGTGCAACAGCTGCGAATACTAGTATCGACATAAGGGAATGCGTAAAATCTATAAACCGCAGCTTGTATTTTGCAGCAAATTCAGGTGTAAGGGTGGCTGATCCATCAATGATCCACAAGCCTCGTACAGTAGCAAACCCGTAGCAGACATTTCCATTCTTGTCTTTGAAGCTGTCAGTGAAACTTAATAGAAAACAGGACAAACCACAGAGTACTACAAGCCCAGAAGTCATTGTCCGTCTGACTGAGTTGCAGTTACCCAGATTCGTGAATATGGGTGCCAGAAGTTGGAATGCAAGAACTGTTCCTGTAGGTAAAAGATTAGCCAAATGAGCTGTGCTCTGAAATGTCTGACTTATTGCTTTTTGTATCAAGCTTTTCCTTTCCGTTTCAGGTACATGTGGATCCCGCAATAGAGGAATTTTTTCTTCATCGACGTGGTTAGTATCTGCTTCTACTTTGATCTCCATGAACCAAAACTTAGCTCTTCTTTGTTTCAAACTACTGTTGGCTTTTGTAGTGGAGTTGCATGTGTATAATTAGTGGAATCAGATAATGATGCAATTTGAGTAGAAGTAAAGGGAGGAAAGAGGGCGGTTTAGGGTTGCCTTGCAAGAAACAAAAACCTCAAAAATGTCCATAAAAAATACTCTTTTACTAGATCTCCAGGGAAAGTTTAGGCTCCATGTTCAAATCTGATTATCAGTTAGAAAAACCTTGGATATAAGTCCAGAAAACTCCCACAACAGTGACGAAAGTGATTTCCTAAAAGACGGTACGAAAAGTGAAAGATATAGATACAAATAACATTATTCAGGCTGCACACGTGCGTACAGCATCAGAAAAGGCTGCGCACGTGCATACAAACCTTAAAAGTTTGCACACGTGAGAGAGAGAGAGAGAGAGAGGATACAGTGGAAACTAGAAAAGAAAAGAAAAAAAAAAAAAAAAAAAGGGTTTCCTCTCGTGACTTCGTGTAGAGATTGTGGTGTATGCAATGACCAGATCACCTCTGGTGACCGGTTTACAACGAAAAGCGTTCAACTGAATTTATGATATCTGTTACCATAAATGATTTTTTCAATTTCATCTCTTGCATAAAAGTAGAAACTCTTGCACCGTTTGCCATTTATGAGGAATAAAAAAGCAATGAAGATATCAACTTGGCAAGTGACACATATATATGATGCTTCATTGACTTGTGAACTGAGCTGAACCCAACAAATTACAATCTTTTAGAAAACAAGAAACACAAGATAAGCTAAAACATGAACACTATGTGAATAGTTAACTACTCCAAATGACATTCACCCAATTTAATTAACACTTGATGTCCACATACTGGGTTGATGATGATCCAATGCCGTCCATCACTACACCATGCTTTCCGCAGACCATTTCAAATTACAACCTGATTAAGTACGAGTAGGTTAAATTAATAATTTTAAAAAATAAAAATAGAGCAATACGACTTTTACAATTAAAAAAAAAAGGATTTAGTATAGTAGTTACACCAATTTTTTTTTTTATTTTGATGAGTTAGGATTTGGTGACTTCGTTGGACTTAATTTTTACACTAATTTGGTGTTTTGGTTGGAGTTGCTTGAAGTGGCCGGATAATGTTCTTGAAGCTCCTCATGGGACATGATCTCACTGGCAGTAGGGGCAGAACCGAAAGTCTGGAGTTGAGGGGGACAAATGATAAAAATTTACAATTTATAGAATGAAAATGTAAAATACATATATATATATATATATATATATATATAAGTAATTTTTAATTTGTTAACTATAATTTTTTTTTTCCATCATATATAAAAAAAATAAAATAAAAAAGGGTCCATGCCCCCCCTGACCTCCATAGTGAGTCGGAGTGTGTTTGGTAGGGATGTACAACATATCAGATCCAATGGATTTGCCATGATCCAAGATCCAATCCGATCCAATTTTAAAGTGGGATCCAATCCAATCTGATTCGATCCAATTACTATTGGCTCCGATAAGTTTCAATCCGATTGTAAAATACTTCAATCCGATTCGATTTAATTCGATGGATCGAATTAATATTAAGTCATTCTTAATATATAAAAGTTACAATCTGAAATAAATAAAATCAAATAAATTATTAAAACATTACTAATTAATTCAAATGAAATTAACATTAAAAAATACATAACATAACTTGTAATCTTTATATAGTTCAAAAAGTTTATAGTATTAAACATCATTTCCAAATGTAAACTTAATAAAATCATCCAAATGTTCAACATTAAATAAAATCATAATAGTAACATGTTTATAAGTCGTGAATCGTGATGTTGATGAAGAAGAATAGAAGAATAGAAGAATAGAAGAATAAAATATGATGAATTATTGGTCGTAGAGAAATTGAGAAAGAAAACCTAAAATAGTAACATCAGAAATTGTTTTTGGGTTAGGCTTTACAGATATTTAGAGAATCAAATTGTATTTGGATTGAACTTTTACATTAGAAAGTAGTGGATAAATAGAATGCCCAAAATAGAAATAAAGCCTAATATTTTAGATAGATTGGCAGATTTCCAAATGGAGATCCAAAATCCAATCCAATCCAGTAGATTTTAGAATTTAAGATCCAATCCGATCTAATCACCTTCATGGATCGTATTAGATCGGATTGGATTCTGCACACCCCGACTGTTTGGTATGTTTTATACATTTATTTTATTGTAGTCTAGCAAAATCTAATAATCATTTGTGTGTGTGTGTGTGTGTGTGTGTGTGTGTGGGGGGGGGTGGGGGGTGGGAGAAGGGTTCAAAATTTTTTTGTCACTATTTGGGCCTGACTTTGTAAGAAAGTCACCGGTTTAATAACTTAAATTTAAAAGGCACCTATTATGGTGAACGGACAAAAATACCCCCCACAGTAACCTTCTTCACCATTTTGTTTTTTTTTTTCTTTCAAAATCCTCCATCAATAGACGACGGTGGACCACGACCAAACACAATAGCGATTTTTTTTATGTCCCAGCCTTTGTTAGTTACATCTGAGATACAAACCGTCTTGTTAGTTGCTTTTTTCTTTTTCTTTTTTTCAATTTAAAACACTCTTTTGTAAACCTTAAACAGATTGTACAAAGAAAAAATAAATTATTAAAAAGGCTCGAAAAAGTCTCGGAAAAAGCTTAGAAAGGCTCGGACAGTTCATTAAAAGTTTCGGAGAAGAAATAAAAAGGCCCCGAGAAGTAATGAAAAGGCTCGGATAGTTCATTAAAAGGCTCGGATAAGAAATGAAAAGGCTCGAAGATTCAAAATTAACAAAAAAAAATTGTTGAAAAGTCTCGGAAAAGAAATGAAAAGGCTCGGAGAAGTAATGAAAAGACTCGGATAGTTCATTAAAAGGCTCGAAGAAGTAATGAAATTAACAAAAAAAAAAAAAATTGTTGAAAAGGCTCGAAGAAGTAATGAAATTAACAAAAAAAAAAAATTGTTGAAAAGGCTCGGAGAAGAAATGAAAAAGCTCGGAGAAGTAATGAAAAGGCTCGGACAGTTCATTAAAAGGCTCGGAGAAGTAATGAAATTAACAAAAAAAATTTTTTTGAAAAGTCCCGGAAAAGAAATGAAAAGGCTCGGAGAAGAAATGAAAAGGCTCGGAGAAGTAATGAAAAGGCTCGGACAGTTCATTAAAAGGCTCGGAGAAGTAATGAAATTAACAAAAAAAAAAATTGTTGAAAAGTCTTGGAGAAGAAATGAAAAGGCTCGGACAATTCATTAAAAGGCTCGGAGAAGTAATGAAAAGGCTCGGACAGTTCATTAAAAGGCTCGGAGAAGTAATGAAATTAACAAAAAAAAAATTGTTGAAAAGTCTCGGAGAAGAAATGAAAAGGCTCGGAGAAGTAATGAAAAGGCTCGGACAGTTCATTAAAAGGCTCGAAGAAGTAATGAAAAGGCTCGGAGAAGAAATGAAAAGGCTCGGACAGTTCATTATTACTTCTCCGAGCCTTTTAATGAACTGTCCGAGCCTTTTGATTTCTTATCCGAGCCTTTTTATTACTTCTTCGAGCCTTTTAATGAATTGTCCGAGCCTTTTCAATTAGATTCAAAATTCATATAACCAGAGAAAGACTTACAAAAGACTCAAATAACAAATGAAAAGGAACTCGGTTAGGGTTTTGAATTGAAAAAAAAAGCTCTGGGGGCGCTGCCCCCTGCACCCCCGCGAGCTGACCGGGTAGCTCGACCACCGCGAGCTCAGCGGGGAGCTCGACCCCCGAATGTGTCTGCGTAGCACTATAAAATTAATTATCCTAAGGAGATGAATTGATAATGTTATGGTGTTCAACCTTCATCCTCCATTGAAGGTTTGTTACAGAGGAATATGAAAAAAAAAAAAAATCTCAGAAAACTTTAAAGTAAGAAAGTGAATGTGTAAAATAAGGGCATTTTGGGAAATCACTTACTTTAGTGCCTTTTAAACTTAAGTTATTAAACCGGTCACTTTGTCACCAAGTGAGTTGGAAAAGGTGATATTTTTCACCATTTCCTCGGTGGGAGAATGCCCAAAATAGAAATAAAGCCTAATATTTTAGATAGATTGGCAGATTTCCAAATGGAGATCCAAAATCCAATCCAATCCAGTAGATTTTAGAATTTAAGATCCAATCCGATCTAATCACCTTCATGGATCGTATTAGATCGGATTGGATTCTGCACACCCCGACTGTTTGGTATGATTTATACATTTATTTTATTGTAGTCTGTATATCCTTTTCATGACAAATATATTTCCAACGTCGCCCCTAGAAACGTAGCTCTGCTGATAGATTGACGAGTTTGAGGTTTGAGCAAATGACTCATAAGTCAGCAGCTCGAATCCTACCAATAATAAAAAGTTTTTTTAAAAAAAATACCTAACCTAGATAGGTAGATAGATAAATATTGTCAACATATTTATATTTATATATATATATATGTATATATATTGCCAACCTTTTTTTTTTTTTTTTTTTTAATTTATGATGACTAAAAGCTCTTATAAAAATATGTTGTCAAATAATTTATTATTATTTTTTTAAGTATTACTATTAAAAATCATTTAATTTAATAGCTTAAACACGTTTTTTAATTAAATACCAAACAACATGTAACTTTTTGTTAAAAATTCTACTAAATAAAAACTCTATTGGTAAAAGATATACTTAAAACTCTACTTGAAAAATCATTCTAAATACCAACATAATTGTTTTTCTTTTTATATCTCTATTTATATAATAATAATAATTTTTTTAAGTATTACACTATTACATAAATTTTTGGGTTTTTTTTTAGAAAGGGAAAGGAATTAAATCCACAACCTCATGAAGCATGTGTGAGAAATTTGCCACCAGACCGACTTACATAATTATAGTTATCTTGTTAATTAACTATATATATGTGGACATGCAAATATTAAGGAAAAAAAGAATGAAATTAATATCCTTCCATGAGCTAGCATGACAAATCGTTGGATGTATCTTTCCATAATTCCATCGAATTGAGGACAGGAGAGCAAGTAGTATTGAAGGGGGCAACTCTTCAATATATATCAATTTCTTCCTTTTTCTTTATCTTCTTCCATAGATAGAATGACTTGTCCTGGACCATTACCGAATTTAATAAAATTCATAATCCATAAAGATTTGTATCCCCATTGACCATTAAAATGTAAATTGATGGATTTCTAATATTGTAAGGGATATATGAACCAAAATCGCAAACTTTGTTATACAAAAATGAAAAGCTAATAATCCGAGGACCAGAATGAAATTTCCCTAGAAGTAAACGTTTAAGTTTTGAAAAGGAAGGCGGGCTTATAAAACGGACCAATAAATTAGGGAGAAAGCAAAACTATAATAACCTGCTAGATAATCTTTTGCGTTGATGCGCACGACGTGTTCGATAAAATGCGCAAATGAAAATGGCAACAAGTTGTCCGTGAATTACACCGGCGTTCGTTAATTTCGTAAACTTGCTAGTCCTTTTATTGAATTTCAGAGTTTGTATCATCAAGAGAGTGTAATTGCTATAATGGGTAGTAAAAGTATGTTTAAATGGTCGAAACAGATTACACCTGAGAAATTAGTGAAGCTGATACGAGCCGTAAAGGATGTACACAAGGCGCTTGTCATATTTGACTCGGCGACAGCTGAGTATGCTAAGGGTTTTAAGCGTGATGAAAGCACTTTTGGTTTCATGATCTCTAGATTAGTCTCTGCTAACCAATTTAGACCAGCTGAGGATCTCCTTGATAGAATGAAGCAGGAGAAGTGTAATATCAATGAAGATATATTCCTCTCTGTTGTAGAGGATTCAGTTGTGTGCAAAAGCCGTTGGATGTCATGAGAGTTTTCGATAGGATGAAGGAATTCAGTTGTGAACCTACCCAGAAGTCGTACATTACAGTATTCGCCATTTTAGTTAGAGAGAACCATTTAAAGATTGCGTTCATTTTTAAGTATATGAGAGAGATAGGTATTACACCCCGTGTTACTTCGCTTAATGTTTTGATCAAAGCTCTATGCAAAAATAGTGGGACCATTGATGCTGCCCTTATGATATTCCGCCAGATGCATAAGCGTCGGTGTACTCCAGATTTATAGTATTTATGGTACTTTGATTAATGGGATGTGTAAATTGGGAAAGATTGACGAAGCGAAGGAGTTGTTTAAAGAGATGAAGGAAAAAGATTGTTTACCAACTGTTGTTACTTACACTTCTTTGATACAGGGTTTGTGCCAGTCTAAGAAAGTGGAGGAAGCTATGGGATTGTTTGGAGAGATGAGAAACAAAGGCATCGAGCCAAACGTTTTTACTTACAGTTCTTTAATGAATGGTCTTTGCGAGGATGGACATTCTTCACAAGCCATGGAGCTACTAGAAATGATGATTAGCAAACGCTGCACGCCCAACATGATAATTTATAGTACTTTAATAAACGGTGTCTGTAAAGAAGGGAAGCTCCAGGAAGCCGTAGAGATTCTTGACAGGATGAAGATTCAGGGCTTAAATCCAGATGCAGGATTGTACAGAAAGATCATAACTGGTTTCTGTGATATGCAAGTTCCAGGAGGCTGCAAATTTCCTTGATGAGATGGTCCTTAATGGGATTTCACAAAATCGATTAACTTGGAGCATTCATGTGAGAATTCATAATAGTGTGATCAAAGGCCTTTGTAGGAGTGATCCAAACCGAGCATTTCCATTGTATCTAAGCATGCGGGCTAGGGGCATCTCAATTGGTGCTGCGACTTATGATTCTCTGGTGACATGTTTCTGT
This sequence comes from Acer negundo, assembly GCA_035582765.1. Classification (NCBI taxonomy): domain Eukaryota; kingdom Viridiplantae; phylum Streptophyta; class Magnoliopsida; order Sapindales; family Sapindaceae; genus Acer; species Acer negundo. Next base: position 20,203,433 of record CM069232.1, on the reverse strand, counting down.
AAGAAAGGTGACCTGCAGAAAGCTGCTCGCATCATTGAAGAAATGGTTCTTGATGGATGTGTTCCAGATGAGGGAACTTGGAGTGCAGTGGTGGCTGGATTTTGGAATCGGCAGAAAGTGCGGCAAGCCACTGTATTATTATGGGTTGAGTTAATGAGCAAATTCATTGATCCTGAACAGAGGTGTAGCGCACTATAACTTAAAGGTCTTGCATACATGACCATTGAAATTCACCAAAAAGCCATAAACAGTGATTTTTTTCTGTAATTTTAAGGAGTTTTAAAGTTAATACAAAGCAAAGTTGCAAGTTTTGTATGCTATGGAACTTTATGGCTTATAGAAGTTTTATTTATGCTCCTGATAGAGAGATTAAATTTCATTTTTCACAAATGTTGTTAAAGTACACAGGAAATATCAGAGATTTTGAAAAGAATGGGATTAATCTTAATTGGCAGTCAAGGGAAAGCCGATTCCATGGCGCCGGGTCGGAAATGTGACAAACAACATGCTGCAAATGATGCCAATCCCAACTGGCAATGATGTGAGGATCTCCTTGGTCTCATCTGAAGGTGTTGGATAGAAGCAGTTTACCACATTCTGATCAAAAAGTGCAACAGCAGCGAATAATAGTATCGACATAAGGGAATGCATAAAATCTATAAACCGCAGCCTGTATTTTGCAGCAAATTCAGGTGGAAGGGTGGCTGATCCATCAATGATCCACAAGCCTCGTACAGTAGCAAACCCGTAGCAGACATTTCCATTCTTGTCTTTGAAGCTGTCAGTGAAACTTAATAGAAAACAGGACAAACCACAGAGTACTACAAGCCCAGAAGTCATTGTTCGGCTAACTGAGTCGCAGTTACCCAGATTCGTGAATATGGGTGCCAGAAGTTGGAATGCAAGAACTGTTCCTGTAGGTAAAAGATTAGCCAAATGAGCTGTGCTCTGAAATGTCTGACTTATTGCTTTTTGTATCAAGCTTTTCCTTTCCGTTTCAGGTACATGTAGATCCCGCAATAGAGGAAGTTTTTCTTCATCGAAATGGTTAGTATCTGCTTCTACTTTGATCTCCATGAACCAAAACTTAGCTCTTCTTTGTTTCAAACTACTGTTGGCTTGTTTGCATAAATTGGTTTTTGTAATGGAGTTGCATGTGTATAAGTAGTGGAATCAGATATTAATGATGCAATTTGAGTAGAAGTAAAGGGAGGAAAGAGAGCGGTTTAGTGTTGCCTTGCAAGAAACAAAAACCTCAAAAATGTGCATAAAAAAATACTCTTTTACTAGGTCTCCAGGGAAAGTTTAGGCTCCATGTTCAAATCTGATTATCAGTTAGAAAAAACGTTGGCTATAAGTCCAGAAAACTCCCACAACAGTGACGAAAGTGATTTCCTAAAAGTCGGTACGGAAAGTGAAAGATATAGATACAAATAACATTAACAAACATGCAATACTTGAATTTAAAAACATTAGCTGAAATGAGTAAACTTCTGTTGATCAGTTAGAGTTGTGTTGCTTATGTTTTGTAACATGTCATTTGTTTTTTTTTTTTTTTTTTTTTTTTTTTGTTGCTGGTTAGAGTTGTGTTGCTTATGTTTTGTAACATGTCATTTGTTTTTTTTTTTTTTTTTTTTTTTTTTGTTGCTGCTCATGTCATGAGTTGCATTTTTTCCGGAAGAAACTTTTGCTTCAATCCATATCTCACGTTTTTAAAACTAAAAAAATATATATATATTTATTTGCAAACGTGTGTATCTTCAAGAGGCCACATTACGGCTTATATAGAAAAAAGCTAAGCTTGCACGCTATAACTTGCATTGCGGCAAAGCATTTCATGATCTGCTCAGTTGTGCGTCGAGCCACATTATTTATAAGCTTCAAGTTATGATTGCTATCCAGATTAACACAGTTGACTTGTCTATACAAGTTATTTATTTATTTTGTTCGAGCGAGTGATATTCTATTTTTATTATTTTCTAAAATTACTGCCGAGCCACATTGAGCGGTGATTGGCTTTATACTTCGGAGAAACGATTTTTTTTTTTTTTTTTAATTACCATTGGCACATTCAAATGTTGATAAATCAATCCAAATATTCAATGGAACAATACTACAGTTTTTGGGTGAATGGGGTCCCTAACTTCCCATACCAACCCAAGTGATGCATGTGCATAGCTCAAATAGATATATAAGTTCTTCCTCCAAATTAAATAGTTAATTACCCTTTTTAATAAAATTTTAGCAATGTTGTATATTGTATATCAAAAATAAAAAATAGCAGTGTTCATGGAGAAAAACTTGGGTGCATCCGATGCTCTACACTGGAATCTGATGGCGGTGTATCAGATCCACTCACAGATTGACATGTGTCACTCCAATTTTATTTTTCCTCCACTTCATCTTCTCTCTCTCTCTCTCTCTCTCTCTCTCTCTCTCTCTCTCTCTCTCTCTCTCTCCCATTTTCTCACGCGCACGGACTGGACGTCGTTTGACTCCAACGATAGTCAGATCTGGAAGATCTGACGACGCTGAGTTCGTTGGAGCGATCGGTTTTATCGAATTCGCGACGGATCGATGCAGATCTGATGATGAAGGTTTGGCGACAGTTCGGATTTGGATTCATTTCTCTCTCCACACAGCCCAAATCTGAAAACGGACACTTGGGTTATAGTCGCTGGCACCCGAAGAACGCTTTTCTGATGGTTTTATTGGTCAACTCACCGATGATAATGTCGGCGGCGGTAGTTTTGTCAAACTTCGAACGATGGTTTGACCACCAAGACAATTTCGTTTGGCGACATCCCTTTTGAGAGATCGGAAATTCATCAATTTTGGCACCTTCCGATGTGGGTGGTGTCGCTTCACTTGCTCCGACAGTCGGCGGCGCTTAACAACGGTCTAAAAATGAGAGAGAGTGGCTTTTGATAGATAAGGGAAGAAGGATAGAAAAACTGAGGTGGAGGAAAAAATAAAATTTGGTGTGACATGTGTCACTCATCAAGTGGATCCGATGCACCACTATTAGATTCCAGTGTGGTTCATTGGATGCACCCAAGTTTTTCTCGTGTTCATGACATCAAGATTTATGAACAAACAACCATTTTATCCAGAGTTGCTGTCTCTATGGTTTTTTGAAGTGACAAAATATTTCGTTGTCTTAAAAGCAACATAATTTAAACTACTTCCTTGTACAATAGGATTTATTTATTTATTAAAAAGGCTAATTTTTCAATAAAAAAAAACACGACAAATTAAAATTAAAATTAAAATTATTTATTCATTTCTTTTAGGCCACTTTGAATTATTGATTGAGAATTTGAGATTGAGCTGAGTTGGATTGAATGGAATTAGATAGTGTTACAAACTTTAAATGAGACTAGCAGCGAGAGCCTATAAAACAAAACTTCAATTCTCGAAAATCATATCGGTATCGATATCGAAGAAAATATTGGTATAACGATTTTAGTGGAAATATCGATATCTACTGACACTATATCTAGAGAAAATTGTACATACATCCTTATAAAATGCACATAGTGGGTCTAAAACCCTCCGACACAAACGTGAAAAAAGAGATAATGTTGACAAAATGGATCATGCCTAGTGGACACGAGCGGCACCTGCATGACGCAGTATGAGATTATACTCGGATCGCATAATTGAAAAACCTGCATTTAACCTTAGATTTAAAACACGTATCAATTTAGGTTTAACATAATTCTAAACCCATTCCTCTGCTTCAATTTTCAAATAAAGGAAAAAGAAAATCTTAGGGCCCGTCATGCAGTCTGTTTTCAGCCTGTTTTTGTTTTTATTTTTATTTTTCAAAAATGATTTTGAATTCGTGTCCTGTAACCGTTTTTCATTTTATTTTCAAAATATAAAAACAAAATGAAAAAACAAAACCAATGTTAAAAGTGGAAATTTTGAAAAAAAAAATAAATTTGTTTTTGTTTTTGTTTTTATTTTTGTTTTTATTCTTGTTTTACATTTGAAGTGAGTCTTATTCATTAAATAAGTGGGTCACATTCATTAAATTAACAAAAAAAAAATTTCTTTTTTTTTCCTCTTGAACCGGTTCGTCTCCTCTGCACCCAATCACCCATCTTCATCTTCTTTCTCCTCCTCCTCGTCGCCGGTCATCACTGCCTGCCGCCGGTCATCACTGCCTACCGCCAATCATCGCTCGCCATCGCCTTCTTCTTCTTCTTCTTTTTCCTCTTCCTCCTCCTCCGCTCGTTGCAGCCATCTGTCTTCTTCTTCTTCTTCCTTTTTCCTCATCCTCCGCTCGCTGCCGCCGTCTTCTTCTTCTTCCTCTTCCTCTTCCTCTTCAACTGTTAAAAAACCCTAAACCCCAAATTAATTTACAAAATGTTTTTTTTTGTTAATTATTTAATCATTTATTTATAATTGTTATAATATTAAAAAAAAAAAAAAATTGTTATTTCAAATTTCGAAAGTTTTTTATTATTCTACTAGACGCGTTTTTTTCGTTTTTATTTTTAAAATACGGATTCCAGTAAATGCTAGCGTATTCGGAATTCAAAAATGAAACCAAAAACACTGTTTTAATTTTCATTTTCATTTTTTTTTTTCAAAAAACAAAAACGAAAACAACTTGCAGGACGGACCCTTATCTTCTCAGGCTCACGCTTGCCTCTGTTCCTCAGATCGTCTCACATTCTCATCATCTATACCCTCTTATCATCGTGCCACCGTCAACACATCACGTCTTTCGCCTCTAGTTGCTTCCGATCGCAACTAGTCCTACTGGCGAAGCTTCTCACCACGGTCAATGTACCTGGATCCAACCCCCATATCCAAGATAAGTTTCATTATTGTTATTATTATTATTATTTCAATTCTATTTACATTTGTTTTCATATTGGATGTGGGCAAGGCGCGTAGCTAGGATAATTTTTCGGGTGTAATACCTTAAATTTTATTTCTTCAATTTAAACCTATTATTCCGTAGAATCCATATAAAGATTTTATTTTTTTAATAGTCAATATCAATGGTATAGATAATTTTCATTGGTAAGAATAAAAGATATAACTCATTAGAGGGGCAAATGAATTTTTACCTCAAATACATATATTATACAAGAAAAACCACAAAAAAATGGAAAAAAAATATATATATATACAGCAATACAAATACAAAATGATACAAGGGAAATGGTGCACTGCGTGCACACCAACAAGATATGGGGAAGTGATGCACTCTAAGGGGTCGTTTGTTTTTTCCACTTAAGACTTAATGAGTCTGAATTAAACACATTAAGTTGTTTTGTTTGTTTTTTAAGTAGTCAAACAACTTAAAAATATCAAAAAACGATTTTTTTTTTTTTTTTTTAAGTAAGAAATCCTGACTTTTAACTTAATTCCAAATCACTGGATTATAATTAAAATATTTTCTTCAAAGTTTATCCTAAAAAAAAAAAAGATTTTTAAATTTATCTTAATTTGATAAGGCCTATAATTATTTCTTTTAACGTATTTCTTATTTTAAAAGGCTTTTAGAAAGAAAGAAAAGAAAAAACCCTAATCATTTCTCATATTGAAATCTTCCTGAAATTGAACAATTGATTTTCTCTTTTACTAAATCCTGATAAGAACTCTTTAAAAATAAATTTATTTTTTTATTTATGCGTAGTGGTGAATAAACTTGTCCATCAATATTTATGATCATGATGTTATGATATACCGTTTTCTTCAGTAATCCAATTGATGTTTTTGCATATATATATCAATATTTTTGTCACCACGATTTATATTTAAGTTTTTAAGGGTTATTGGATTAATTATATACCGGATATTTGGACAATATGTAAAATTGAACTTGAACTTGAACTTTATTTACAGAATAAAATGTAAAATTATATTCTTAGATGAATTTTTTGTTTTGTTAAATTAAATATTGTTTGCGGAAGAACATGCAAAATCTTATAAAGAGTGTTGTCTATTAAATTACTTCTTTTAATTAATATGGGTATAGATGTAAGATTACTTATTTTCAAACAATTTTATTTTTAAAAAACAAACATGTTAATAGTACATTCAGACGTGAGGAAAAAAAAAAAAAAAAAACAACATGTCATTTAGATTCAGGTTTCAGTTACTATTCAATCTTCAATAAAATTCATGACTATTCACCGTTCAGACAAAAAAATAAACGATCCCTTGGATTTCAAAGCATAAAAATATATATATTATAGAACATGACTACATGAGTCAATAATATCAATATCTCATTCATTACAACATTAAATAAACATACATAACAAGAAAAATGAGAAAATCTTGTGTAGGACGGTCTCACCACCATTCAATCATATTGTCTAATTTCTTACGATTTAATATTTTAAATTTTATTTTTACATTTTCAATACAAACCGGACAATATGATTGGACGATCTCAACAACTGATGGTGAGACCATCCCACACAGGATTTTCTTAAAGAAAAGCACATGCTAATATATATTATAAAGAGTAATGCTAGATATCACACATAAAATCACAACTTTTCCATCACAATACATGGGCAGTTGATTTGTCAATTGGTGAGTAGGTATACATTAATTGGTGAGTGGCACCTTAAAATCCATATATCCACTCATCAATTGACTCATTAACGGCCACATGTTATCTAGCATTACTCTATTATAAAACATGAATCAATAATATCATTATCATTTATCACATCCATTACAGCATGGTTTTTATTTTTTATTTTTTTATTTTATAGAAATATCAATTTTTAAAGTGATTTAATTATATATAGCACTATTGTCTCAACTTTTCTTTTAACCTTTACAGCAAACACAGATTCGATTAATTTTAGTTTTTCATTATGTATCTTTAACTTTTCAAGCTTAAGGCATCCATTAATAAGAACATTCATGTTTTCAACTTAAATAGTGGTAAACTTAACGACCTTAAAAAATATATTTATTTTATATTTAAGGGTCATTTTGGTATTACTTTTGAAAAGTTAAAATCTGATTATTTTATAATTTTGACATAAAATAATGTTTGGTAAAATTTTCAAAAGTAATTAATCGATAATCTGACAAGTTTTGACAGTGATTTTGAGAAGTATATCAGATGTTACTTTTTAAAAGTGATTATGAAATAATATATTTCAGCATTTAATGAATTTTTTAAAATATCATTATTATCTTTATGAAATCAAGTTAAAATCATTTATATACCCTATTTTATATCAAAATTAAATATTCTATTTAAATATTGATTGATTTATAAAATCTCTTAAAAATATTTTTATTATTCTTATGATTTTTTTTTTCTAATTTAAATATTCTACTTAAATATTGATTTAATATATATAATTAATGAAAAAATGAAATAAGGTTATAAAATCATATATATTTTAGTCACTGTAACTAGTCTCACTTTTGTATTAAAATTACCAAACATATGTATAATGCTTTTAAGCTATACAATTGTTTTAAAAATAAAATTAACCAAACATTTGCTCATTAATTTCAGCTGATTATTTTTTCAGTACAACTAACATTAATTATTATAAAAGTTACAATAATATCAAACTCACCCTTATATGTATTTATAATGAAATATATAAAATTTATAAAAGGTAGTTGAGACAATTCATATATTTTTAAAAAGCTCAAAAAAAGCTTCTCGGAGAAACCCAAAATTTGGGCTTCTCCAAGTAAACATAAAATGATTTTTTTAAAGAGTAATTGAGACAATTTATATATTAAAAAAACTGTTTTTACTTTTGTCAAACAACTAAAAAAAACTTTAAAATAGCTTATAGCATTAAAAAAACGCTTTTGAATATTTCAAAAGTCATTCCAAACATACACTAGTTTATATGTAACCTTTTCCCGATAGTGGGAGTAGTATTCCGGACAATGTTTGTAGAGTCTAACTAATCTCACTAGATTTCGACAATAGTTGTATTTATTAAAAAAAAAAAAAAAAGTTATGAGAGATAAGATTGTTTTCTTTCAAACATTTTTATTATTTTTTTAAAATTTAAACTTTTTAATTTTGTAAACCGTTAGATTGAAATTAAACGATTAATAACAACCAATAAACATACGGAAACTGTATAATAGCCGTACGATATAGATATAGTATTAGATAACACTAATAAGATCGAATTGACGTTGATTTCCATATTTGCCCCCCAAAAGTTATAACTCTCACTTCCTCTCTCTTGGCCGCAAAAACCACAAACAAACCCTAACCGAACCCACCGGGTCTCTGCAATTTTCACTTTGGCTATTCACTGTAAGTTCCAAAACCTTAATTATCTTGTTGTTTACTACTCTCTTTTTTGCATTAAATTGTTAGGTAATCAAAAAATTTGGCCGATTCCGACCACTAGTTTTAAGGTCCAAAATATAGTCATACTTTCCGATCCAGACCCACCGGGTTTTGAATCGGTTTTCTGACCCAGTCGGTTATAACCCGTTTTGTTTCGATAGGGTCTCTCGGATCCTGACCCTCCGATCTGGCACCGAACCAGAGACTCTGGGTTCTTCTGTCAATTTTCTCCCTTATTTTCCGGGTCGACCCGGTACGTTGCATTCGATTGTGGAAGAGAACATGGTTCTGGGTTGGTAATTGCCTGACCCGGACAGCCTCATGAATTATTCTGCACAATTTCAATGAGTTTTTATTTATCTCCTTTCTCTGTTGAATGTGTTGCCTGAATTTTAGTTAAATTTTTTGGTTTTGTGAGTAATTAGATGAATTTATATCTGTCGATGTTGTTAAAATGCGAATAATGGAGTTCTGTATCTGTAATTTTAGCTAACTTAATCAATTCAGCATTTTAAGCTTATTGAAACTGAAATTGAATCTTGTTGTCTCTGGAATACATTTGATCTTCTTCAAATATAAATGGTTATCGCCTCCATTTTTTTTTTAGATTTTTAGGTTAAATAAATAATGGGTACATGCTAAGTTGTCATTGTATAAATGTATTTATTTGTTCCAGTGTTAGTGAAAATGAATTAAATGCTTGCGAAATTCTACTTGCTGGAAATGAGATGAAAATAAAGTTATAGCTTTAAAATATATGAAATGAATTTGTTGCATCTAGGATGGAAAACTCAGTGTGATTGAATGGCTTTATGTGAACACTGACATGTTATGTAAATTCAACTCTAATAACATCTTTTGATTGTGCTTCCTTTTAACATTCCATAAAATGGAGTTAGTGCTGGTGTCGTGGATACTTAATCTTTATCCGTTACCCTGTAATCCATTTTTGACAATGAAAGTATCTGTCAATTGCCGAGGAAAACTTATGAAAACACAAGAAGCTCTAATCATATTCTTGTTTGATAGCTGAGGAGATCTTTAGTGGTTTGCTTTCTGTGGATATCATTAGTTTTAGGTGACTCTTAGATAACTTGAAATACTTGGAAATTTCTTTGAAACACACGATAAATATTTTGATGAACTCTCTCTTGTTGCTTTTCCCTTGACCCCCAACAAAAACCTAAAAGAAAAGGGCTGATTCTTTCTAGTAATAAATTAGAAATTTAATGTTATATATTTTCTGAACCTACCCTGCAGTATACCTTGCATTCTTATTTTTCTTTTTATTTTTAGATTTATTTATGATCGTGTCTGGTTTCAACATACTGTATGTATAAGTTGCTGTTTTTGTGATTATAGGATATTTTTTTAGTTTCATTCTACTGTGTTATAATTTGTTAACTGATGCATTTGATGTGTGCATAATGTTAAAATATCAGGTACATGCCATGGATATGTCAGATGCAGTTATCATCAATTCTAGCAGATTGAAATCTGTCGTATGGAATGATTTTGATCGGGTGAAAAAGGGTGATACCTGTGTGGCTGTTTGTAGGCATTGTAAAAAGAAGCTTAGTGGATCAAGTACTAGTGGAACGTCACATTTGAGGAACCATTTAATTAGGTGTCAGAGAAGAAATAATAATGGCATAGCTCAGTATTTTCCATCAAAGGGAAAGAAAAAGGAAGGAACCCTTGCCCTTGTGAATATAGATCAGGAACAGAAAAAGGATGAAGTGCTTAACATTGTGAATCTTAAATACGAGCAAGAGCAGATGAAAGAGGACACTGTTAACATTGGGAATAATAACCTGGATCAAAGGCGAAGTCGATATGATCTTGCCCGCATGATCATTTTACACGGCTATCCATTGACTATGGTTGACCATGTTGGATTCAGAGTGTTTGTTAAGAATCTACAACCACTTTTTGAACTTGTGACATCTAGCAGAATTGAGGCTGATTGTATGGAAATCTATGCAAAAGAGAAGCAAAAAGTGTATGAAATGTTGGACAAACTACCTGGCAAAATTAGCCTCAGTGCTGATGTTTGGGCTGCTTCAGGTGATTCTAAGTATTTGTGTTTGACAGCGCACTACGTTGATGAAGATTGGCAGTTGAAGAAGAAGACTTTGAATTTCATTCCGATTGATCCTTCTCAAACAGAAGACATGGATTCAGAAGTTATCATGTCATGTCTAATGGATTGGGATATAGACCGTAAGTTATTTTCTTTGACATTTGATAGCGGGAATAGTAGTGACAACATTGTAGGTAGAATTAAAGACAGGCTGTCTCAGAATAGATTCCTGTATTTAAATGGTCAACTGTTTGATGTACGTTGTGCAACACATGTTGTCGGTCTCATGGTTCAAGATGCACTGGAAGCACTCTGCGAGGTAACCCTTAAGATTAGGGAAAGCATTCGCTATGTTAGAAGTTCACTGTCAATACAAGCAAAATTCAATGAATTGGCTTTACAAGTTGGAGTTGAGAGTCAAAAATGCTTATGTGTTGATAATCCATCTCAATGGAAGTCGACATATTCCATGCTTAAAGATGCATTAGAGTACAAAGAGGCATTTTCTCGTCTGCAAGAATATGAGCAAGACTACAAAATGTGCCCATCTGATTTAGATTGGGAGAGATTGAGTGTCGTCATTGGTTGCTTTAAGCTCTTTGTTGAAGTTACTAATGTTTTCACAAGGAGCAAGTATCTAACTGCAAATATATATTTTCCTGAGATTTGTGATATACATCTGCAGTTGATTGAATGGTGCAAGAATCCAGATGAGTATGTTAGTTCTTTGGCTGCGAAAATGAGAATCAAATTTGATGAGTATTGGGATAAATGCAACTTGGGCTTAGCAGTTGCAGCCATGTTAGATCCTCGATTCAAGATGAAGTTGATGGAATATTACTATCCACAATTATATGGAAGTAGTGCTACAGAGCTCATTGATGATGTTTTCGTATGTATTAAGACATTATACAATGAGCATTCTATCGGTTCTCCATTATCTTCTATTGACCAAGGTCTGGCTTGGCAAGTGAGTGGCAGTTCTGGCAGTTCTGGAAAGGAGTCTAGGGATAGACTGATGGGGTTTGACAAATTCCTCAATGAAACTTCTCAGGGTCAAGGCTCTAAATCAGATTTGGACAAGTACTTAGAAGAACCTCTCTTTCCTAGGAACGTTGATTTCAATGTTTTGAATTGGTGGAAAGTTCACACTCCAAGGTATCCTATCCTTTCAATGATGGCGCGCAACATTCTTGGAATTCCCATGTCAAAAGTTGAATCCGAGTCAGCATTCAACATTGGAAGGAGAGTGCTGGACAATGATCGGAGTTCACTACATCCACCTCTCGTGCAAGCTTTGATTTGTTCACAAGACTGGATGCGTGAGTGAAGTGCAGAAGAAGGTTTTATTTCTCTACCTTTGTTTAGCTTTAGGTTATCAATAAACTTTTTTCTTGTATCTTTTTGGAAAGTTTCTTTATCAGACTCCAGATCATGTGCTAGTTTCTGAACCAACACTAGCAATTGTCTACTGATGAGAACGGAATCAATGCAGGAGCTTACTTTACCAGCCACAGACAATAAGTAGAGAAATAATTTTTGATATTTTATTTATTATTATTAGAAACTTAGATTTTAGCTTTTGATAGTTGGGTGAAATATTAGAAAAGTTTGTTAATAGATGGGTGACATTTGGTACAATCAGAGTGGTTGGATGAAAAAAGTTCACTTAATTTGTACTCGACTGACTCTTAAGCTTTCTATATAATCCCTTGGTTCATTCTTGTTTCTTTTCTAGTCACTTGTTATTTTATTATTTGTTTCTTTTCTAGTCACTTGTTATTTTATTATTTGTTTGAGTAATACTATTTATTTAGCAGCTCAAGATTGCATTAGTGTTTTGGAAAAAATACTGCAACTGGACTGTTTATCCAGATAAGGTGAACGGAATTTATACTGATGCTGATCTTACTCGATGCATTCATTTAACGATATTTATATACATAACAGTTCAGAAATTTGCAAGTCAGTGTATCACGACATAATTTCATGAGGATATTAAATATGAGTCATTAGTTTTGACAAGTGCATACACACTTTAACTATTATGTATAAACACACTTTGACTCAAGTGTGTATGTACTTGTCAAAATTAGTGGTTCATATTCAATATCCTGATAAAGTTATATCAGGATGTACCAACCAGATCGGGACCGTATAATAGTTCATAAAATTCTTGGAAGGTTCCTTTTCTTTTCCCACTTTATTTCATTTTCCTGGAAAATGAAAAGAAGAAGAGGCCTTGAAAGATTAGATATATAGCAGATTCTTGTCCAAATGGTTAGGTAGCTGTCTACTTGTTGAGGTGTGAAGTTGCTATTTTATCAAGGGAATTCTGGATAATTAGCTAGTGAGAAGGTAGTTGCTGTGCAATTTGTTGATTATGGTTTTGTAGAAGTATTTTTGGCCTATTTAAACGAAAATAGTTGAGGTGGTAAGCACCGAAGCACCGAAGCATCCACACACTGAGGTTATTGATTCAAGTTGTATCCCCTCCCCCAAATCGGCATCAAAAAGTGCTAGGAATTTTAAGAATTTTTATTAAGATTGTATCAAAAATCATATCAGAAAACTGATGCAACCCATTTGATTAAGTAATTCATTGATCATTATCATTATTCACAATTATGTTGAATAATTGTTTTTTAAGTTCTTTATTTTTTCAATAGTTCAACATAATTGTTTTTTTTTTTTTTTTAAGTTCTTTATTTTTTTCACAAGCTCAAGCATGATTTTATTATCAAGATCTTGTTTTTGTATTGTCACATATATGATATATTAGAGTAATTGGCACCAATGCCCTTAGAGTATACGTGAATTTACATATTGCCCCTTAAACTTTTTTTTTAGGTATTAAACCCCAAACCATCGTTTATTGGCAAAACCAGACTATAGATGGGAGGAGGGGGAATAAACCCAACTGTTTGGTAATAAAAAATAATTCGGAGGTTTAATGTCTATAAAAAAAAGTGTATGAGGGAACATGCGATTTCACGTACACTCTATGGGACATTGGTGCCAATTACTCCATATATTAACGTGTGTCCCCAAACACACACCCTCTAAAACACTAAAATTAAATAAACAATCAAAAATATTTCTGATTTCTTTGCCAATTCTACCACTACTATCAAAATCAAAGTTTGTAAGGCCCTTACAAATCTTTCATTAGAATGCTGGCCGATCATGACAGGAGATGGGTGGTTAATGGAAAGGGGGATATCTTTCAATCGATTAGCGTGGAGCTAGGTCGAATTCGCAATCAATCGGGCAGAGTTAACAGGCTCATTTTCCGTTCTATGCCCATAGCCGAACACATGTACGATCGATCAAGTGTTGGGCTCTGCTTTTGCCATTGCTGGTCATTCTTGAAGAGCTCTTGGTCTCGCATAATCGGCTCAACGAAAGCCACAGCCAGAACTTTTGTCCTTCTTCAAACCGTACTAGAAAATAATAACCACAACTGCTCACTAGGAGAATTCATAGTCAATCCTGACATCAAATGAAAGAGCGGAGTCCCTATTATGTAAACGTAAGCGCTTCGCTTCTACCAGATTTCCTCGCCCTTGCTATCAAAAAAAGAGTAAGTCTTGCGGTACGCCTGATATCTATAGCTTTCATTCTTAAAGCCCTGCAAGCAAGCGGTCATAAAAGCTTCTAGCTAAACCATCGACCTTTTCCTCGAGATCAATTCCCTCAATCTCAAGGTTAAAGGTTGAATTAAGAATTCCAGGTGGTCATAAATATAAATGATTTATTTAAATTTTAGATTCTTTCCATCCGCACTTAAGGATATACATTAACAGAGTCCTTTAATTAGATCATTAGATCTTTAATTATTCAGAGAGAAAACTGTCGATACATTATTGTAAAATGGTTAAGGCAAGACTCGAATTCTCTATCACAAATAAAATAGGAGAAAGAGAGACACCTAAATTAATGCGGGTTATTTACGGGTTTAAAAACAGCTTGATTTGCGGGTCAAACGACCCGCAATCAATACGGGTTTAAAATTTTGGATTAATGCGGGTTTTTTTAATGATACGGTCTGGGTATCCGTGTCCATTGGACCCGGCCCAATTTGTGGCTCTGCTTCAAAAAAAGAAAATCTGTTCCTCTGATCGTCTCAAGTTCTCATCGTCTCTACCTTCTCGCCGCCGTGCCGCCGCGAAAGCATCACTTCTTTCGGCGGCAGTCGCTTTCGGTCGCACCAGTCTCTTCCGGTGAAGCTTCTCACGGTCAATGTGCCCGGATCCAATCATTGAACCCCATATCCAAGGTAAGTTTCATTTTATTTATTTATTTATTCAAATCTATTTACATTTGTTTTCATATTGGATGTGGGTTTGGTTTTGATTCTGATTCTGATTCTGATTTTGTTTGACCTGCTGCATGTGCTTTTTGTATTGGTATTGATTTGTAAAAATAATAATAATAATAATAATAGTAAAAAGAAACTTGTCAACGATTTGTCTCTGTTTACTGCTGCTGCTGTTTTTGTGTATTGTCAATGATGGAGATTGCATTTTATGACCAAGCTTATTGCCTAATAATAATGTGTTTGTTTAGATTTTTAAGTAGTTGAGTGCTGGACTGATCAACTTCTGTGAGAAGTTGGCTCTATAATCTGTATGGTCTTTAAAACATCTTTCAGGTGATCAATGAGGTTTTAGCTAACTTATTCAATTCACCATTTTAAGCTTATTGAAACTGAAATTGAATCTTTTTTGTCTCTGGACAGACTTTGTTTTAGTATCTTTCTCTCAGATGCATAGATATGCCTTTTTTTTTACTTTGTTGTGAAACAGGAAATCAAGCATATGGAGACTGCTCTAATTAGATTATGCGCACGACTTGTTTGATAAAATGCGCAAATGAAGATGACAACATGTTGTTTGTAGATCACACTGGCCATTTACTCTGTTACAAATTTATATATATCTTGTAGAAGTTTTTGTTTGCGATATTAACTGAATTTCAGAGTCGTGTATCATCAAGAGAGTGTAATTGCTGCAATGGGTAGTAAGAGTGTGTTTAAATGGTCGAAACAGATTACGCCTGCGCAAGTAGTGAAGCTGATACGAGCTGAAAAGGATGTACACAAGGCTCTTGTCATATTTGACTCGGCGACAGCTGAGTATGCTAATGGTTTTAAGCATGATGAAAACACTTTTGGTCTCATGGTCTCTAGATTAGTCTCTGCTAACCAATTTAGACCAGCTGAGGACCTCCTTGATAGAATGAAGCAGGAGAAGTGTAATATCAAGGAAGATATATTCCTCTCTATTTGTAGAGGATTCGGTCGCGTGCACAAGCCGTTGGATGTCATGAGAGTTTTTGATAGGATGAAGGAATTCGGTTGTGAACCTACCCAGAAGTCGTACATTACAGTATTTGCCATTCTAGTCGAAGAGAACCGGTTAAAGATTGCGTTTAGGTTTTATAGATATATGAGAGAGATGGGTATTACACCTAGTGTTACTTCGCTTAATGTTTTGATCAAAGCTCTATGCAAAAATAGTGGGGCCATTGATGCTGCCCTTAAGATATTTCGTGAGATGCCTAAGCGTGGGTGTACTCCAGATTCATATACTTATGGTACTTTGATCAATGGGATGTGTAGATTGGGAAAGATTGACGAAGCGAAGGAGTTGTTCAAAGAGATGGAGGAAAAGGATTGTTCACCAACTGTTGTTACTTACACCTCTTTGATACATGGTTTGTGCCAGTCTAAGAAAGTGGACGAAGCTATGGGATTGTTCGGAGAGATGAGGAGCAAAGGCATTGAGCCGAATGTTTTTACTTACAGTTCTTTAATGGACGGTCTTTGCAAGGATGGACATTCTTCACAAGCCATGGAGCTACTAGAAATGATGGTTAGCAAACGCTACACACCCAACATGATAACTTACAGTACTTTAATAAACGGTGTCTGTAAAGAAGGGAAGCTCCAGGAAGCCGTAGAGATTCTTGACAGGATGAAGATTCAGGGCTTAAAACCAGATGCAGGATTGTACGGAAAGATCATAACTGGTTTCTGTGATATATGCAAGTTCCAAGAGGCTGCAAATTTCCTTGATGAGATGGTCCTTGGTGGGATTTCACCAAATCGATTAACTTGGAGCATTCATGTGAGAATTCATAATATAGTGGTCCAAGGCCTTTGTAGGAGTGATCCAAACCGTGCATTTCTATTGTATCTAAGCATGCGAACTAGGGGCATCTCAATTGATGCTGTGACTTATAATTCTCTGGTGACATGTTTCTGCAAGAAAGGTGACCTGCAGAAAGCTGCTCGCATCATTGAAGAAATGGTTCTTGATGGATGTGTTCCAGATGAGGGAACTTGGAGTGCAGTGGTGGCTGGATTTTGGAATCGGCAGAAAGTGCGGCAAGCTACTGTATTATTATGGGTCGACTTAATGAGTGCGTCACTCTGAAGGGCATGTGTACTCCTAATTCTCTATCTATTTTTTTTTTTTTTCATGCGGCTGTCCTACTTCGCTAGGTATTGGACCATTCACTAAAACCTAGAGTGCAAAATTTTGGACCATTCACCCCATTGCCTGTTTGGAGGATTTGACAGTTAGACAATTGATTTCGGCATGTTAATTGTTTCAAAATTATTTTTTAATCACTCGGATGTTTTCTCAGTCCATCTTATTCTTGGTTGATAGCTGAGGTTATCTTTAATGATTTTGTTCTCTGTGGATATCATTATCTTTAGGTAACTCTTAGTTAACTTGAAGCACTTGGAAAATTCTTTGAAACACATGATAAATATTTTGACGAACTCTCTCTTGTTACTCTTCCCTTGACCCCCAACAAAAACATAAAAGAAAAGGGCTGTTTCTTTCTTGTTATAAATTAGAAATCTAATGTTATATATTTTCTGAATATACCCCGCAGTATACCTTGCATTCTTAGTTTTCTTTTTATTTTTAAATTTAATTATGATCGTGACTGATTTCAACATACTGTATATATAAGTTGCTGTTTTTGTGATTATAGGATATTGTTTTAGTTTCATTCTATTGTGTTATTATTTGTCAAATGATGCATTCAATGTGTTTTTGATGTGTACATAATGTTAAAATATCAGGTACATGACATATCCTATCCTATCTATGATGGCGTGCAATATTGAGGGAATTCCCATATCAAAGTTGAATCGGAATCAGCATTCAACATTGGAAGGAGAGCGCTGGACCTCCCGTGCAAGCTTTGATTTGTGATGCGTGAGTGAAGTGCAGAAGGTTATCTTTTCTATACCTCTGTTTAGCTCTCGGTTATCAATAAAGTATTTTCTCTATCAGACTTCAGATCATGTGCTAGCAATTGTTGTCTACTGATGAGAATGGAATGAATGCACGAACTCTACCTTTTATGATTAGTGAAATGTTCATTGTGTGTCCAAACTACTGGATGTTGTAATGTCTTCTGTTTCACCAAATACTGCATTCTATGCTTGTGCACTTACAATAGGATTCCCTTTCGCTTTGTAATTCTAACATGTAATGGAGTTCCTTTTTCCTAGCATACTCTTGCCGGTTCTTGATTTGCAGCTTTCCGATGGGAAAGAAGACGATGGGTAATCCTACCACCATTCTTGTGAGAAGACAGGAAAAGCTGGATTTTGAACCAGGTCCATTTGTTACAATTTGATATCAATATCACTGAAGGTTACTGCGACCAGAAAAAAAAAAAAAAAAAAAGAAGAGAAAATAAAGTAAAATTCTACTACCTTTGAAATTTTATTTAGTTAATTTCAGTAATGTTTTGTTATGTAATGGTATCAACTTCTTAATTTATCAAAATTATCATTTAGCCTTTTATGCCCTTAAATCTATCTACATGAATAGAGTACCGCATCTATTTTTGGGTATGGCTATGCTGTAAAATTCTCTGAATTGTTCGAAATTCGATCTGAATTCTCTGAATTGTTCGAAATTCGATTCAGATCGGACAAATTTTCTATAATCTTGTCCTTTGATTGTTTAGTTTGTTTTCTTATATGAGGAAATACGGTCCTGCAGTTTCTTATATTCTGCAATGGAGGTCACCTACTCGTGTAAGCATTAAAAAACTCGTTTAACTGAATACAAAACAAATAACAAGCAATGCTTGAATTTAAAAACATTAGCTGAAACGAGTAAAGTTAAGGGTTGTGTTGCTTATGTTTAGTGACATGTAATTTTCCTCATGAGTTGCATTTTCTCCAAAAGAAACTTTTGCTTCGATCTATATCTTTATATGCAAGCATAAGTATCTATAGCTTGCACGCTATAACTTGCACTGCAGCAAAGCATTTCATGATCTGCTCACCTTGCTGGGCAAATAATTTGTCTTTGTAATGTTAATCATAGATTCATAGGGATCTCGATAGGTCAAATGGGGACGGGGAAGGTTCCCCGTGGGGTGTGGCCCATACCCCACCCCTTCCTCACCCCCTTCTCCCCCAAACGGGTGGGAACATTTGGGGGAGGTATACCCGCCCCCACCTATTTAGCGTTTCTCCTGGGTCCCAATATCCCATTTGATTCCATTGTTAGAAGATCTTTTAAAATTAATTTAAAAGGAAAAAAGAAAAAATAAAAATAAGGGTTAACCAGTTAGGGTTAGAAAAAATTAAAAAAAAAGAAGTTAATTTAAAATAATTTAATGATTCAAAAGATAAAATAAACGTGTTGGGGTGGGGAAAATAGGGATAGGGATGAGGATAAGGATGAGGTTCATCCCCGCCCCTTTTAGATTTGGGTGTGAAATTCACCCTCGCCTCCCTCTTTATTCCCGTTTGAGGAGGACTTTTTACCCCTAAATGGGAACGGGCACACGTGGGAATCGGATCTAACAGGAGATTTTGGACATCCCTAGTTATTCACGACATGAATTATAATAATATACCGAAATCGGTTGTCACATTATCTAGTTTGATTTTTGAGCTGATATTTTGGGTTATTCAACATTATTACAAAAGTTAAAGCCAACTTGTTTTAGGGTCCTTTATGAGGCCTTGGATCCAAGAATATAGTCATTGGCTGCAAGCAACAATTAATTAGTTTTTATTATTTTGTTTTATTTTATTTTTAAATATTACATAAATTTAAGATTTTTTTAGAGAAAGAGTGACTTAAATCCTGACTTGAACCCACAATTTCGTAGTGATCAAAACGAAAACGATGTTACGTGATCAAGTAGGGGAGCTCAAATCTACATCACGATAATGGTTGTCGAGCGCTATATCGTTTGAATAATCGGTAGGTAAACTGGTCAGATTTGGATGATGTATTTAAGCTTTTATACTAATTTTATGTTGTTGATTTCTTCTTTGTTTTATCAGGAACTCCCACTATTTCATCACTAAAATATCCAAACAAACCCAAAGATTCCACCATTTAATATTGAATATAAATACTATTTTAAATGTATCTATTATTATCAGAAGATCCAACTTGTGACTATAAAATGTTGTTAATTAATTATATATAATTAATTAATTAATTAATTAATTAATTTGGAAAGTGATGTTTTTGTTACAATTGAGTATTGACTGACAGTGACAGAGGTCATATTATATATTTTATTTTTATTTTTGCTATACACATTGTGCCCAACCAAATAGCAATTTTTTTTTTTATGGCTCACGACCATTCATGCAACAATTAAGAAATTATAATCTTCTATTTTTTCTAGTAATTGAATATGCATGTATGTATTAAATTAATTAACGATAAGTAGATTTACAAATAAAAAATGAAGTTTGCCCAACAACTTTTAACCGTCCTTGACTACTAGTACTCTAGTAGCATGAAGAATGATTAATTAAGAAGGAATTTTTTTTTTAAATAAAATAAATTAGATTAGTATAATTGTTTAAAAATTTTGCAACGATGAGATCATCTTGAAACAATAACAAATACCAATACAAAATGTATATATATTTTTTTTCATTCTATTCTAGTGCCAATTAAGATTTTGTACAAAAAATTTAGAACAGTTGAAATCAAATAATGAATTATAGCTGTAAACAATTGAGATTTTACACGAAAAATTTCAGAACAGTTCAGATCAAATAATGAATCATAACTTAAAAGTGTAGAAGCACTCTTTTCAAGTACTATTAAAGATAAGATCACTTTAGATTAATAAGATAAGATAGATCCTATATGAGAAGTCGATTTCATGGATTAAACAAAACATTTGTCACATGTGATCTTACAACAGCTATTCTACAGTCTACACTAGTGAACAACACTGATCATTAAAAAAAAAAAAAAAAAAATGAAAGTCACTCTCTCAGTCTCTCTAAAACCAAAAGCACTTTCTGATTAAGCAATTATATTCATCAAAATTAATTTTGACAAAGAACAGTGATATTGGAAAGAAATAAGTTGGCCCCAACTGCTTTTATATATGCTGATGATGATGTTGATCTTAGTTAATGCATTCATTTAACAATATATATACATATGATAGTTCATAAAATTCTTGAAAGATTCCTTTTCTTTTCCTTCTTTATTTCATTTTCCTGGGGAAAAAAAAAGAACAAAATTAAAGGCCTTGAAAGATTAGAAGAATACAGAATCTGGTCCAAATGGTTATCAAGCTGTCTACTTGTTTGAGCTGAGAAGTTGCTATTTTATTCGGGGAATTATGGATATATATATTGCTATTTTATTCGGGGAATTATGGATATATATATATATATATCCATAATTCCCCGAATAAAATAGCAACTTATCAACTCAAACAAGTATATATTCAAATAATCTAATGGCCCACATCTAAAGTATTAATTTAAACATTTATATATATATATATATTATTAGGCACGGGATGTTGTATGTTTATTTTCCTGTGGGTTCACCATTTATCTCATATGATAATCAGTTCTATAATTACAAAATTGATTTTCACAAGCGATAAACTTTGATCCTATACCGAAAAATAAAAAAAAACATGTGAGATCTTGCACCATATATAAAAACTTTTAAATGAAAGATCTCTTACTTTAATTTCGGTAACGACATTGATGAAATTACATCGATTTTCATGAATTTTGATCTTTTTTTTGTGGATAATAAGTTTAATGAAATCTACCAGAATAAAATTCGAGAATTTTTCAAATACTAAAACTATTTACACTGATTTTGTTAAATATGAATGTACGGAAAAATGAAAAGAAATACAGGAAAATTCAAAAAATAATAATTATAGTGCTTAAAATATTCTCAAATTTTATTCATACGTAGATTTCATTAAACTTATCATCTATAAGAAAATTCAGATCAAAATTTATAAAATTGTTCCCTCACTTGAAAATTCCTATGAATAAAATTTGAGAGTTTTTATAAATTATCAAGTGTATCCTACATAAAAAATTTACACGGTTTACACTGATTCCAACCGGTTGAAATAAGTGAAACCGTATAAAAAATTTGTATGGGATCTCACATCAGAAAATTACTTATATATATATATATATATATATATATATATATAGTCTCTCATAAGGGATTCCTTATTTTAATTTTGGTAAGGACCATCATAAAATCACATCGATTTGAATGAATTTTGATTTGAATTTTTGTGTTTTGATTTGAATTTTTGTGTGGATGATAAGTTCATTCAAATCTACTCATGATTAAAATTTGGAAATTTTTCAAGTACTTAAACTATTTTTACCGATTTTTTTAAATATGAAGGCGTCGGAAAAATATACGAAAAATAGGAAATTCAAGAAAAATAGTTTTAATGCTTAAAAAATTCTCAAATTTAATTTATAGGTAGATTTCAATGATCTTATCATCCATACAAAAATTCAAATCAAAATTCATTCAAATCGATGTGATTTCATGATGGTCCTTACCAAAATTAAAACAAGAGATCCCTTATGAGAGACTCACTCTATATATATATATATATATATGACCGAAAGGAGTTGAAAAATGAGATCATTTTGAGGTGGGTCATTAGGACAATGATTATAATGTTGATTTAAATTTTGATTTGATTTCTACTATTGAATATTTGAATTAGCCCACTTGATCATATGAAAATTATTTTTAAGTGGTAAACCTTTCATATCTATATGCCGTGATCGTACGGTATTTTTTTATAAATTAAATCTTAAATTTATATTTAAAATAAAAAACCAATAAAATAAAAATAGTTTTGGATTATGTCACTTTTAAACATCTCAGTCACAAAATAATAGTAATTTAATTTTGGATTTATTATTATTATTATTTGTTAGAATGCTGTCAAGACATCAAAAATGAGCAAATTTCTGTCTTCTACTATTTTTGTTATTATTGACTGATGTTGCTTTATATATCTGTTACATGGGTATTAAATTCCAAGAATATTACTAGAAAAGAAAAAAAAAAAAAAAAAAATCATGACTACCAACCTTGATTAACAATTCTAATTATGATCTAAAGATTGTACAGATAATAATAATAATATCAAAATGGACCCTTAATGTTGTAATTTGTCTAATTGTCTCCATTGAACCTCCAAAATTATAACTTGTAAATTTAATAATCATCATTATCCATTTATATAAGCAATAGACAAAACTGTAGAATCAACATATTCTCTGTCTAATCTGCATCATCAACATTGTAGTGAAACTTGGCTACTGCATTAAACAACATGTTCCCTTCTACTTAATAAATAAATAAATTAATTAAACCCAATCATGTTTAAAAAAAAAAAAAAAACATTTATTTAATTAAAAATTAAAATTGTTAACGACTTAAAATTTAATTAAACAGTTCATATTTATTATTACAATACATACTTTTATGTTAATTGAAAGAACAAATATAATTTTTTTTCGTAAATCCTTAACATAAGCCTTAACATTTTTCTTAGTTTGATGACAGATAATCTTAGTGATTTTGAAGATTCTTTAAAAACACTATTGAATCTGTATAATTAGTTCAAGGTATTCTTTAAAATTCAACAATTATTTTTTTTAATTATTCATCAAATTTTAAGAGGGAAATCGATAAAAAAAAAAAAAAAAAAATTAAAAAAAATAGTAAAATGAGGGATAAAAAAAGATAAAGAAAAAGAAAGAGCCAGGCACACGAAAGAGTATGGTATTGAATGTGAATTAATTTAGGGTTGGCAAAATTCGGGTCTAGACCCAAACCGAAACTAGACTCGGATTAAATCTACATTAAATAAAAGACTTCACACTCTTCCAATGAAAAATGGTCCGGATTTGGACCAGACCTGCAGAGGATTTGGGTTTTAGTCGACCCAGGATCCGGATTTTTACATAATGTGAATATGTGATGATGAATTGTCTCAATAGCAATGAGAGTACTGAGGCAGTCTTTTTGTACACACATCTAATGAAAGGTAGAACATTTGCAAAACAAGTATGGAGTATGTTGATAGAGTGAGTGACCCTCAACAATGATGTGAGATTTTTCTCTATGTTTTTTACCCTCTCATAATAATAATAATAATAATTAGACACCTGAAACATTGTAATCAATTGATTTTAATTTCAAGTTTGTAGTACCAATTGATTGGTAGCTACTAGCTAGGGGAGGTCAGAGGTGGATGACCCTGCCCTCAATTGAAGGACCGGTTTGGATTTGGAAAGTATCAATCATACCACCTTTTATTAAGGTCAGTTTACAGCATTATCACAAATATAATTACCCTTAATTTTGTTGCCTTTTCTGACGTGTTTTTAACTTTTAATTACCTGTTGTTAATCATTGTCAATCTTTTGTTATTATTGTTAATTGAAATTTAGTGAAATTTAAGTTAAAATGATGTAACCATCGCTTCAATTTGGTTTGGTGCATGGTAAAGTATGTTCATTCAGTTTGTCGAAGTTTCGGATTTTAGTTACTGTACCGTATCTATATATATAGAGTTAGGCTAAATTAATTTAAATATATGATTTAATTTTTTGACTTCAACATTTCAAACCATTGGATTAAAAACACATTAGTAATTAAGACATTGAAGTAAAAAAAATTAAATCATAAATTTTGATTTAGCTTAACCGTACCCCATATACATATATATATCCTTAAAAAAAATAAAAATAAAAAATATTCATTTACTAGTCCAATAAAAAATTAATATCTGGTAAGTTAACTATCAAATCATCACTAGCACTTACAAAATGATTCGTAAAAAAAGGGTTTAATTTCTAAGGGATATTTAGGAATCCAATTAACATAAGAGTTAGAATTTCATTTATGAAATGATCAGATCACATGCACATTTGTACTTTTAATTTCTGGATCTTTTCTGTTTATTATTATTATTATTATTATTTGAAAAAAATTAAATATAGTTATATCTATAGTTCAACTTCAACACATAATAAAGGATAGTGGTAAGGTAAATTAATTTTTTGTATATGGATTGATTAGTTTAAAATGTATAAAGATTTAAAATTTATTTATAAGGCTATATATGGATGAATAGTTGACACTTAGGTTACACTAAAAGACCAAAAAGTTCTTCTTTTTTGACATTTGACATCGAATGTGTTAATGATCTGTCCAAAGTTGAAACTTACTGAGATTCAAACATTACATGGATAGAGAGACGATGACATCTCCTTGAATCAAGGTAGGGCAATTTGAAAAAGCTATTAAAATATTAATAGAAAAATGTAAATAACAAAAAAAAAAGAGTCAAATGTAAATAAACTTGTTTTTTTTTTTTTTTTTTTTAAATGGGTAATTCCAATTAGGTCCCAAACTTTTATTTTTAATTTCAAGTTGTTTGCGACTTTTACAAAAGTAATCAAATTGGTCCTCATATTTTTTCTAAATGATAAATTAGTCCCTCACTTTTTAAAAGTGACCAAATCGGTCCCTCTAATGGTTTAACGGTGTTAAATATAACAATTGACTTTAACAATTTTAGTTAAAGTACGTAAATACCCTTTATTTGTCATATTAGAGCAAAGTTATTTTATCTTTCTTACATTAAATTCACCATTATAATTACACTAAAATCCAAAAATATTATTAATGAAATACCATTTGTGCCTTTTTTAATTAAAATTTTCTTTAAAAAAAATCTAAAAATATTTTAATAAGGCAATGTCAATTATAAACTTATTTTATAAACAAAGTTATCATTCATTTCCAGTTTAGTCTTTTACCATTTTTATATAATTGTTTTTTTTTTTGGTTAATATCATACGAGCACTGTTGTGAAAATTATTCAAAAATCAAAACCAACAAATAAAATAAACAAAAATATTCATATGTTAAAAAAAAAAAAAACTATACATGTATTATTATTATATTGTTTAGGAGTAAAGTACAATTTTACCCCTACACAGTTAAAGTTAATTGATGAAACTTAGTTAGAGGGACTTCTAAAAAAAATTGTGTGGGATGGGGCTATGTCCCCACCCGGCTGCCCTCATTCACAAATGTGGTTTCCCAATTGTATACACGGCTCGGATATCTACTCCCATAAGTTTTAACCGGAATATATCCTTCTCTTACAAAACTATATACTTATAAAATGCGTATTATGATACTCGAATCCTTACCACTAACGTTGAAGTCCACCGACGGCCGTAAATGTATCTCGGGCACTAGCTTATTCTCAGGGATACATGATGTGATAACTATTGTATATGTGTGTGTTATATGATGGATTGCAAACTATAAATTTTTATTAAAATCCAACGTTAAAGTTAAATCATTAAATAGATTATAAACAAGAATATTTTATCATTTTTATGTTGTTATAACTTCGATGTGAATTATATACTATATATCATTCTTCAGATGTATTAATACTATCAATATTTTGTTAAAATTCATAGATCCGGAGATCAAATACGTAAGTAATAGTGTACAGGTAACTTCAAATTAAATTTTCAAAGTTTTTAATGAAAAATATTGTTCACGGACAATATGTTCCAAATATTTTTTTAGTCTTAAATTTGCAACACAAATAATAGAGAAAGAGTACAAAAGGAAAAAAAAAAAAGTGTAATTGGGTATATCACATCAATCTAGCTCAATTTTCATCAATATATAGCCTTTTCTCTTCCCTCCCTCCACTTTTCTTTAATTTTTCTGATAGTTTTCATGTCAAACTTCAAGTTTTTTTTTTGTTTTTTTATTTATTTATTTTTTATTTTAATTTAAATTTCTGTGTAAATGCCAGAATCTTGAGATTATAATAGCATTGCATGACCCAGTTCTAGTAATTGGTTTGTTTTTTTCTCATTGGATTCATTTTAATACACATCCATCCATCAATCAATAAGATTTCTTATCTTTCTACAATTTTGGCTCTCTTTGAGAGTCTTTCTCCTCATAATTAATTAATTAATAATAAGACATTATTATTTGAAAAGGTAAAATAAAATAAAAGGGAGAGGAGACTTTTTTTTTTATGGCCTCTTCTAGTCTGCTAAAGTTTTTCATTTCTCTTTCAAAATTGATTGATTTAGAAGTCTCGATTTGGATTGCTAGCTTGTATTTTGTACTCAAGCATTTGTTGCTTTCTATTAGATAATACAAAAAATTAAAGTCATTTTTATATAAAGTGAGATATGAATTTTTTATTATTATTTTATTTTAATGAACTTAATTCAGCTAAAAATAAAGTGAGAAATGAATTTTCACTGGATTATTGTTTTTAATTCAAATACGTTAGTTCAATTTTCTAGTTGGTAAATAATTAGAAATAATACAGTTTTAGTATTTACTCGCTCATGACTGTTAATGGTTAGTTATCATAAGATTTTCTAAAGCTCGAAAAAATCATTTGAATATCCAAACAAATTCTATAAGTTAATCATTAATATATACACTCGTTTGTTTCAAGTGCAGGTAGTCTAAATTGTTTTATGTAATAACAGGGTAATTTTCATGTTAAACTGTGCAGATTTAATGTTTCATTACCCAAATTTTGCTTGACTCAGTTTTTATGAAGTTTAATGTGAGAGTTGTGTTGTCCATGCTAAAATTGGCTTGTAAAATTCAATACATATACTTTGGTGAAGTAATTTATTTTTTATTTTTTATTTATTTTGTCACATTCAAATGTTGAAAAATCAATCCAAATATTCAATGGTATTGGGTGAATGGGGTCTATAACATCCCATACCATTATACCAACCCAAGTGATACATGCATGTGCTTAGTTCAAATAGCTTTTCATATGAAATTTAACTATTATTATTATTATACTATATATATAGAGAGAGAGAGAAGCTGTGATTAGGTAAGTTCTCACCTCTAAATTAAGTAGTTAATTACCATTTTTTTAATAAAATTTTAGCATTGTTCATGACATCAAGATTTAGAAATCATGACCATCTCATCCAGAGTTGATGTCTCAATGATTGTTAAAGGTGACAAAATATTTGGTTGTCTTAGAAGCAACATAATTTAAAGTTTAAACTCCTTATTTGTTCATTCATTTTAGACCCCGTTGAATTATTGATTGAGATCGATCTGAGTTGGATAGAACAAAATTAGATAATTACTATAAGATTAGAAGATGTTATTGAAGTTTGAATAGTAATAGAACTAAGAACTGAATAGGAAAACGGAGAGAATAATTTGGGAGAAAATATTCATTTCATTTCATTGTTTTTTTTTAGTTACAGGCGATGCTCTCTTTTATACTTCACTTGTAACAAACTCTAACAGCTTTTATTCTTATCAGATGAATATTTTGATGATGCAGCCTCAACCATTAGATCAGATCAGAGCTCTGATCTTCTGGAAGCTTTTCCACAATTGGGCGGGAAAGTGTTTTCCCAAATCTGATTTTGGCGCCATATATTTTGTGCTCTCATAACAGAAAGCTGACTCAGCACTTCTATTATAACAAACTGTTGACTCAACACTTCATGAGAGTGAGCTCGGCCTTTGATGTTGCTTGATGATCATTGTACCTTCTTTACACTCCCCCTTAAACTTAGCTGAGGTAACTCTGTAAGTTTAAATCTTGTGTGAGAAAATTGATCATCTGTTATGGCAACATCTCCTCCTCTCAAGCGAAACTGATCCTTGTCAGTAACTAAATTGGATGCTAACAATTGGAAATGAGTGATGGTCAACGGTTTAGTGAATATATTAGCAGTTTGCACATCAGTCGGAACATATATGATATCCAATTTACCAGCAGCAACAAGGTCTCTTAGAAAGTGGAGATCAATTTCAATGTGTTTAGTTCGAGAATGGAACATTGGATTGTGCGCCAAAGTCTTGACACTGAGATTATCACACCAAAGAATTAGTGTACTAGACAAGGGCAATTGAAGCTCATTAAACAACGACTGGAACCAGATTATATCAGTAGCTACTGCTGCAAGAGACTTGTATTCAGCCTTAGTACTTGATCTTGCC
Source organism: Acer negundo (assembly GCA_035582765.1). Lineage (NCBI taxonomy): Eukaryota > Viridiplantae > Streptophyta > Magnoliopsida > Sapindales > Sapindaceae > Acer > Acer negundo. The sequence continues at coordinate 20,174,650 of CM069232.1, read as the reverse complement.
ACAACATGTTGCTTCTTGGATGACCAGCTCACCAGGTTGCCACCAAGGTACAAGCAATATCCTCTAGTGGACTTGCGATCATCCACACTCCCTACCCAGTCAACGTCAACATAGCATTCCAGAGTTAATGGGGCAGTAGGGCGAAATACCAAACCATGCGGCAATGTTCCTTTGATGTATCACATCACCCTCTTAACAGCCAGCCAATGAATTTGTGTAGGAGAAGTCAGAAATTAACTTAGTTTATTCACAGCAAAAGAGATACCATGTCGAGAGAGAGAGAGAGAGAGAGAGAGTAAGATATTGCAAGGCTCCGATTGTACTTCTGTAGAGAGTGGCATCCGTAAATGCAGAGAGCTTGCAACATTGAGAAAGAGGAGAATGACATGACTTGCATTTTGTCATATTAGTCTTGAGTAAGAGATCCCAAGCATATTTAGATTGAGATAAGATAAGACCAGCAGAGTCCCTTCTAGCTTCAAAACCAAGAAAGAATTGAAGAGAACCCAAAGATTTGAGTGAAAACCTGTCATTTAGATCTTTGATGAATTTGGAGATGAGAGTTTGATCATTACCAGGCAACAAGATATCATCGACATAGACAAGTAATAGTATAAATGAGTTTGCATTTCTATAGAAGAACAATGAGGTATCAGACCTTGAGTTATGAAAACCCCATTGTAGCAATGCTGATCGAAGCTTAGCGTACCAAGCCCGTGGAGCCTACTTCAGGCCATAGAGGGACTTATGCAACTTGTAGACAAACGATGGCTGAGTGGGATCAACAAAACCTTCCGACTGAGACATAAAAACTGACTCATTAAGCTCACCGTTTAAGAACACGTTGTTAACATCAAGTTGATGAATGTCCCATACCATAGACATAACAAGACTTAACACCACTCTGATGGTGGAGCTCTTGACAACATGACTAAATGTCTCAAGAAATCCAATCCAAACGTTTGTGTAAAACCCTTCGTGACTAACTTTGCTTTGAATCTTTCTACTGAACCATCAACATTGTGTTTAACTCGGAAAATCCACTTACAACCGACAACATTCATGTCCTTTAAGAGTGGAACCAAGCTCCAAGTGTGGTTTCTTTCTATAACATCAAATCCTGCCTTCGTAGCATCCCTCTAAGCTGGGATTCAAACAGCATGAGAAATAGTTGATGGTGTAAACTCCTGAGAATTATCAACATGAGCAGCTTGATAAACCTTTGGTTTACGAATTCCACTCTTACCCCTAGTAGTCATCTTATGAGAATTGACTGGAATTGAAATAGGTGGAGATATTGATGCTTGTTTTAAAGGATCTGCAGCTTATACACTTTTATTGCCATACTCCACTGAGGTTGTTTTTGGCAATGCAGACCAAGGAACACTAGATACAGTAGAAGTAGATGTGATTTTCCACAATGAAGGATATGGAAACTCATCTTTATTGAAAATAGCATCTCTAGAACTATAAACTTTGCCACTTGGGTGTAAGCACTTGTATTTTTTAGAGAATTCACAGTAGCCGATAAACACACACTTAACTGATCTTAATAACAGTTTGTGTGAATTATGGGATCTAGTATGAGGGAAGCAAGATCAACCAAATGCCTTTAGTTCTGTGTAATTTGGGCTCCTATTAAACAACCTGAAATATGGTGTTTCTCGGTTTATGACTGAAGAGGGAAGCCTATTTATCAAAAAAACCACTGTGTGGAAGGACTCTCACCAAAAAGGCAATGGTAAGGCAGCTTGAGCAAGTATTGATAGACCAACATCAACAATATGCCTATGTTTTCGCTCAACAATGCCATTTTGTAGAGGTGTGTGAGGACATGATTTGCAATGAGAAATACCATGTTCAAGAAGGTATGATGAGAGAGCTATGAATTCTCCACCGTTGTCACTTTGAAAGCATTTGAGTTTTGTATTGTACTGAGTTTTAGTAAATTTGTGAAAGGTGATGAAAGTTTTTTTCATTTGGGACTTTAAGGATAATGGGAATATCTAAGAGTACCTAGAATATGTATCAACAAAACTAACATAATAATGATGACCGTGTGTAGATGGAAGAGGCGAAAGACCTCACACATCTGCACACACCATTTCTAGAGGATGATGAAACTCATGAGTATATTTGGTATAGGGAAGTCGATGTGTCTTAGCTAATCTACATCCATCACAACACATTTGTAAATCCAAATTTGAGACATTCACATTCAGATTTCTCAATACATACGACAATACATGTGAATTAGGATGGCCAAGCTTGTTGTGCCACACTTTAACAAGAGACTGCCTAGGAGACATTGGCACTCCTAAGGTAACTACAAATGAATTACATCGAGGGGCTTGACCATCATCTGTAACAGATGTTACAATTGTTTTATTGAAATCAAACAAACTAGACACAAAACAAGTAGATATAGGACTGATATTCTTTCAACCATCATGTGACTGATAACTTCTTCCAGCACTAGGGAACACAACTTGATATAATCCACCTTTAAGAACCCCTTGAAGTAAAATTCTCTTCGTAGCCTTGTCCTTTATAAAGCAAGAATTAACATTAAACTCAATATCAACAACATTATCTTTAGTAAGTTGAGCAATACTAAGCAAATTCTTATTGATTTCAGGTACGTATAAGATGTTTTTAAGCACAATACGGCAATAAGGTTCAGTGTTAAAGACAATTGTTAACTGACCAATATGTGAGATAGGAAGAGTATGGCCATTACCAACAACCAATTTCATAGTACCTCTATATTCGTGACTGCCTGAAAGATTGTTTACATCTAGTGTGATGTGGTTAGTGGCACCACTGTCGATATACCAATTCGGATCTGCAACTGAAGAAGCACTGGTTGTTGTTGCCTTCAAGCTGTTGTTGTTAACCTGATAGGAGTTGTCATTTGCCTGAGCATATTCAACTGCATATGCCACATTTCCTTAAGGTGGTGCAGATTGCCTTGCTTGACCTCCAGTGAAGGTTTGATTGAACCTATGATAGTAGATATTGGCAATGTGTCCAATTTTTCCACACACTTGGCATGTTGGTCTTAAGTTGTATGATCTGCCACCTCTTTTACCTCTTGCTCGACCTCTGGCTTGTCCTCGTGACTGTCCACCTCTCTGGAAGTTGGTTGTGTCATCTTTTTGAGTTTTCATATGCATATTTGCCAGAGCATTTGGCAGCTCCATAGAGGAGACAAATTCTTCTAGTCTTGCTTCAAAACTCATCAATAGAAACTGAGCTTCTTGCATAGTGACCTCACTAGTTTTGGATGTTTTAGTGACTACAACGGGATCATATTCCTGACCTAAACGTTGAAGCACATATGAAATTAGATCATGTTCACTAACATCCTGACCTGCAGCTATTAATGCATCTGAGATACTTTTCTTCTTGACAATATATTCATTAATGCTTAAGGAACCTTTCTTAATCACTTGTAACTAACTTCTTACGTGCATTTTCCTAGCCATTGAACATTGTGAAAACAATTTGGTAATACACTTCCAAGTCTCACATGGTGTTACACATTGTGTGACTTGAGCTAACACTGATTCACTCAAGGTTGAGAAAATCTAGCCAACTAACAACCGATCTATCTTCTTCTAGTTCAGATAATCATCACTAATTGTTCGAATAGACTCACATGTTTCCTCATCATTTTCTTCACCATATTTATGTGGACATTTGATTGGTCAAAATAGAAATTCTTTAAGATCAAATGCATGAACAATTGGTAAGATCTGAGCCTTCTATAAGATAAAGTTGGTTTAATTCAGCTTTATTGGCAGACTGAAGTTCAGGTTCTTCAAGATCAGATTTGACCTTGCCTCTCTTTGATTCTTTGAGAGAACATGTTCATTTTGACCATCAAGATCCTGAATATTGTGTAGCTGCGGATTTAAAGAAGATTCCTGACCTACAGCTATTAATGCATCTGAGATACTTTTCTTCTTGAAAATATATTCATTAATGCTTAAGGAACCTTTCTTAATCACCTGTAACTGACTTCTTAGATGCATTTTCCTAGCCATTGAACATTGTGCGAACAATTTGGTAATGCACTTCTAGGTCTCACATGTTGTTACACATTGTGTGACTTGAGCTAACACTAATTCACTCAAGGTTGAGCAAATCCAGCTAACTAACAACTGATCTATCTTCTTCCGGTTCAGATAATCATCACTAACAGTTCGAATAGACTCACCTGTTTCCTCGTCATTTACATCACCATATTTCTGTGGACATTTGATTGGTCCAAATAGAAATTCTTCAAGATCAAATGCACGAACAATTGGTAAGATCTGATCCTTCCATAAGATAAAGTTGGTTTGATTTAGCTTTATTGGTAGACTGAAGTTCAGGTTCTTCGAGATTAGATTTGACCTTGCCTCTCTTTGCGTCTTTGAGAGAACATGTTCAGCTTGACTATCAAGATCCTAAATATTGTGTAACTGCGGATTTGAAGAAGATTCCATGGCCTCTGATCTTCACTGCTCTGATACCATATTGAAGTTTGAATAGTAATAGAACTAAGAACTGAATAGGAAAACAGAGAGAATAACTTGAGAGAAAATATTTATTTCATTTCATTGTTTTTTTTTTTTAGTTACAGGCGAGGCTCTCTTTTATACTTCACTTGTAACAAACTCTAACAACTTTTATTCTTATCAGATGGATATTTTGATGATGCAACGTCAACCATTAGATCATATCACAGCTCTGATCTTCCGGAAGCTTTTCCACAATTGGGTGAGAAAGTGTTTTCTCAAATCTGATTTTGGCGCCATATATTTTGTACTCTCATAACATAAAGTTGATTCGGCACTTCTATTGTAACAAACTGCTGACTTAACACTTCATGAGAGTGAGCTCAACCTTTGATGTTGCTTGATGATCATTGTACCTTCTTTACAGATGTTACGAATATGTAAACTCAAAAGTAATCAAAATATTTATACACAAAATTAAACAAATAAAGAATAATAAAAAGATAAATGTGATTTTTACGTGCATGGTTTAGCAAAAACTCACATTCACGGAGTGTTTCGGCACTTAACTTCTATTATCAGATCGGTGGTTACAATAGTGAAGCAAACTCTCTCTTGATTTGGCTTTGAATATTCCTTCTCTCTCTCGAGCTCGAGCAGTGAGTATGTTGAGGAAACTGATTCATAACCCTAATAGTCGGAGGTTATAAAACAATACCCAACTATCAAAAATCATATCAGAACACTAACTAAATTTGGTGTAATCCATTTGATTAAGCAATTCATTCATCATTATTCACAATTATTGGTTTAAAACTGGTCATTTTATGTTGGTTTCATGTATAAACATGATTTGTGCTCAACATGAGTTGATAAGTGCTAGAAAGCTGAGTCCTTTTGTCACATGTCCAAAGCAATGGCATTTTTTTGTAGCTCATTAATTATAATTCAAAGCAGGTAGGCAGCTTGCAAGAATATGCTTATTTTTAATTCTTTATTATTTTCAAAAGCTCTCTCACTGATCTTTCTGTCTAGATTATAAAGCATGGGAGCAGACATAGTCCTGTGGTTTCGCCGGCGGGTTATGAGGCCGGCCGAAACGACGAAGAGGCTCGGATTCAGGCGAGGGTAAAGGCAAATCAGGTGAGGGCAAATCGGGTGGGGAAATATCCACCGGAGATGGTGATGTTTGGAAATCAGAGTCATTAGTAGAGGGTAGAGGTTGTATGAGATTTTCTTGTGGAGCTGGTGTTGTAGAAGAGATGGCGACAGGTTCTAGTGCAGGGGATTTGGAAGAAGAGGAAGTGGCTGTGAGGTCTGGGGCGTGAAAAATGTGGTCAGGGGATGGGGTTGGGTCATAACTGGAAAGGGAATTGGGCCGTGAGAATGGACCAAAGAAGGATTGGGCTGTTGTGTAGAATCATGTGGGTTGACAGGTGTAGATTTCTTCATCTCATATGGGAAAATAGTTTCATGAAAAAAAAGCATCCCTACTTGTGAAAACTTTTTTTGTTGACACGTTATAAAATTTGTAAGCCTTTTGCCTAACAGGTTAATCTATAAAAATACAAGTCATTGCACGAGAATCAAATTTGTGTGTAATATGAACATTGGTAGCATAAGCTAAACATCCAAAAACATGAAGATGATGAAAAAGAGGAGGTTTTGAGTATAGACGCTCAAAAGGAGTTTTGAAGGAAAGAACGGGTGTAGGTAAACGATTAATGATGTGAACCGCAATAAGAGCACACTCCCCCCAAAATTAGGTAGGAAGATGAGCATGAAATTTTAAAGCGCCGGCCACTTGCAAAATGTGACGATGTTTGCGTTCCACAACCCCATTTGTTAGGGCGTGTAAACCTAAGAATGTTGAAAAATAACACCATTTTCATTGAAAAAAGTTCGGAGTGAAAGGAATTCACCACCATTATCACTACGAAAACTTTTAATGCGAGATGTGAATTGAGTGAAAACATAGCTAAAAAATTGTTTTAAAATTGATTGTGCTTCATCTTTGTGTCGCATTAAAAAAATCCAAGTGAAACGAGTATAATCATCAAGAATGGTAAGAAAATAATGAGCACTAGAAATTGAAGGATGCTTATAACGTCCCCAAATATCACAATGAATAATATCAAAAGCTCGTACAGAAGAAATTGAACTAGAACTAAAAGGAAAACAACATTTTTTAGCCATTGGACAAACATGACAGTCATTATTATTTGGAATTGACATATGCAAAAAGTTTTTAGCAATAAAACCCAAACGAGAGGAAGATAAATGCTCGGTTATGCCAAATGTCGGTGGATGTTGTGGTGAGGTTGCAGACCGGTAAAGTATGTAGTTTTGAGCTAAAGGGTGGGCTGTGTATGTATTTTTGTGTTGCTAATGCCACCAGGTAATACAAATCCATCACGTTACTTACCCAAACCAATCGTCCTCCTCGTAGCCAGATCCTACAAAACACACCAATATGGAAAAAAAGTCACGGAACAGTTCAAGCTTCTTATTAGACGACTAACCGATAATAAATCGACTTTGACTGTAGGCACACACAACACATCACGTAAGCAATATATGGAATTTAGAGGCAATGATCCATTTGCAATGATATTAGTCTTTTCTCCGTTTGGTAATAGCACTGGAGATAACGAACATTTTTTATTCTTATGTGAGAATAATTTAGGAGATGAAGAGATGTGGTCTGTCGCCCCGCTGTTAATTATCCAATTGCGGGAAACAACCTTAGACAAACTTGGTTTTGATATGGTGGCATGAGCTTGGGAACTAGTTGCCACATTTTTGTCGTTTAAGAGAGACAAGAGTTGTTGTAATTGTGCCTCTGAAATTGCGGTCATGACTGGTGGTTTTTCTTCATCTTTAGTGAACCATTCAGAGACATGATTTGATGCAGGACTATTCTTAAAGCGATTGAATTTGAGTTTTGTCTGGTGCCTTTGGATGGCCTTGTGGGTATCCATGCAATTGGTAGCATTTTTCGATGAAGTGTCCCATATCTCCACAATGGGTGCACTGTGGTCTACCTCGAAACGAACCTGTTCGCCGCTTGTCTTGATCATACCGTCGGTTCTCTTGTTGAACATGATAAGGACGGTCCGATCGCTCCATCTTTCCTGCTGCTGCAAACTGCTGTGGTCTACAGTTGTTTCTTACAGCCATGGCTGCACTCCCACTCACGTCCGGATTGATGTGTGTGGCGAGAAGCCTTTGTTTTTCTTCCTGAGAAACATCGGAATATGCTTGTCGGACAGAAGGAAAAGGGTTCATCAAGAGAATTTGTCCACGAACAGCACTGTAGGATTCATTCAAGCCCATTAAAAACTACATCAATTTCTGTTGGTCATGTTGCGCTCCATATGTTGCATCACTGTAAGAAGCCAATTCATCCCATAAACCTTTCAGCTTTGTGTAATAAGTTGAAACTGAGAGCTATTCCTATTTATGATAGGCGATATCTCGCTGAATTTCAAAGATGCGTGGTGCATTACTTTGAGAGAATCGTTCACGGAGATCTTCCCAAACTTCATGTGCCGTAGCATAGTAGATCACACTGTCTGAGATTTCTAGACTGAGAGTATTTATGATCCATGAGTGGACCATATCATTGCAACGCGACCAAGTTGCATAACCATTGGGATCGGTTTCTTCTGAAGGTGTCGAGATTCTGCCATTAACAAAAACTAACTTATTTTTTGAATTTAAAGCCATTGTCATAGCCCTTTTCCATACTGAATAGTTGTCTCCATTCAAAGGCTTGGAAACCAACACCAAACCGAGATGATCTGAATGATGAGTGAAAAAGGGATTGGAGAGATCTATTTTCAATGAATCTGTAGAGGAGGTCGAAATTTCTGGCTTGGATGTGCCAGAGGCGGATATGCCAGATGCGGAA